>RJWH01002254.1:0-251534 GCA_004363575.1 Solenodon paradoxus | reverse complement strand
CTCACACACACACACACACACACACACACACACACACACACACTAATACTCTAATATTCTAAGTGACATCACCACAAATTTAGCCAGCTGAGAGAAGAAAAGCTCAAGTGCAATCCGGGTTGAAGTTTTAATAGCTATGATTAAAGTATAATAACTGTCATGACTCCTAAATAATCAAATATAATTTCAAAAATTATGAAATTTGTCTGAGATGCTCTAAAAGGAGTTTACAGTCCAATTTTAAGGAGATGAGCTACCAGAGAGAGAATGAAAATAGGTAATTTTCTTGCTTAAATTCCAACAGATTGAGGCTCCTCAAAAGTTTACAACTGGAAAAAATAATCTCCTCCCACCTATGAAAACAGCTATTATCCAAGAGACAAGAAAGAACTGTTGAAGAAGAGGTTGGGAGCAGAGAACCTCTGTACATAACACAAATTGGTGAAGCCATTATTGAAAGCAGCATGGAAATTCCTCTAAAATTAAAAATAGAAATTTGATAGGATCCAATTACCTACATCTGGCTATTTACCCGAAGAATACAAAAACACCAACTGGAATAGATACATGCACCACCACCACCCCCGCCCCCCCGCCCATGTTTACACCAGCATTATTCACAATAGCCAAGAGTTGGTAATAACCTAAGTATTTATGGACAGATGATTGGATAAGAAAGTTTTGGTATCTGCACATAATGGAAAACTACTTGGCTATTGAAAAAAAAAAGATGAAATACTGTTACTTGTAACTACAGGGATGAACTGAGAGGGTACCATGCTTAGTGAAATAAGTCATAACATGATTTCACTCATGTGGTAATGAAAAGAAATGAACTAATAAACATTTAGGCTATACAACCAAATTAATGGTTGCTGGAAGGGACAAGGGGGTGGGTAAATAGGATAAAATAAGTCAACTGCCTACTGAAAGATGGAATTAGGACTTTCAAGAGTGAATATAATTATTATAAAAAGATATTCATTTATATGATGCATACCTGAAACTTGTAACAATGTTACATCATTAACATTTCTAAGGTTCAAATCCATTTATTGCTGGAGCAGTTGAGTTCTTCAGGTGTCCATGGGGGTGCTGGATGCACTGAGTATGAAAAGTCCCTGTGTATGCACAGGCACAGCAGTAGGAGTTTCCAGGATGTGAAGTGTTAATTGCAAAGATTATTTTTAAACTCTCAATAAGCAGGAGGTATTTCATTCCTGATACACATCTAATTTGTTTCTATTTTTCTGTTTCAAGTCTGCAGGAAGGAAGATGACTGCAAAGCAGGACCTATTTTAAAGGGAGAAGAGAGGACAGGCAACAGCTGTTCAACTGCTGAGGCTTCTCTCAGTCCAGCCTGAGAAAGTGGCTTCAGAAAGAGAAGGAAATTCCCCTGGCTTTCTTAATAAGTGCTAATTTGAATGGTGGCACAAGTCCCCTACCCATGGAGATAAAAAATATTGACTTCAGAGAAAAGTTCTGTAGTCATATAAATAGCTGCATATGAATAGGTCATATAAATATGACAAATGACAATAATCTGACCTTCTAAAACATTCCAATGATCAATTTCAGATATCCAACTGTTTGGAGATTCATCCTAATTAGTATGAGCAAGAACTATACAGCATTTATAATTTAGCTGTTGGTTTTTTACCCCCTCTAGAGCAAGAGGATCACAATCTTTGAAAAATTCAAACTCAAAGTTTGTCAGTGTACAGTTAAATTCACTAATAGTAGGTATTTGAATAAAAGCCCATATAAACCAGATTACGTTAACAAAAGACAAATGCTGATTCTTTGAATGAGTAATTCTTTCTATGAAGCATTTCATTTTATAGTTTGTTGGAAGACAGCAAAGAAGAAAATTTAATAATGGTCTTTTGCCATTTTTTCACCATGAACATGCTAGTTAATAAAAGTATTTTTCTGACAAAATAGAAATACTAAGCAACTAGTGATAGCCATAAATACACAAAATTAAATTGAAGGCAGTAGTTACTTTCCTGTAGAACAACGCATTCCTTGGTTCAAACACTCTTATCAGCACAGAATCAGCAGAGGCATCATTCAGATTCAGAGAACTGCTGCAGCATGAAGGACTAGAAAGAACACAGCCTAAATGCCAATCTGTCCTTGCTCTTCCATTTAACCTTGGCAGGTTTTCAGTGATTTTCTTGACCTCTCTAAGCCTAATTTTCCTCATCTGTAAAGCAGAAAGCAGAACAATACCCTAGGAGATGAAATGTCTCGTACAGTGCAGAATGTGCGGTAGGTGTTCTGACCTGATGATAGATCGCCTTCCTTATCATGCAAGCTACTTTCCCTTAATCTTGGGTTTGATTAGCTGGAGACCAACTTTTATAACCTACTGAGTATTACATGTGAATGCAGTTGTACTGCGAGTGGGAAGAAGATAAAAGTGGGAAAGCCGAATCTCATTGAATAAAAAGGGTAGGACCCAACTAGCAGGAACATTTGGAATATTCATCATCTGAATGGTTCCCAGAAGCTTCTAAGAACTTGGCATAATAGAACCTCTTGGCGAACTCTAGATGCCTGAAGAGTTGGACCTGGAAAAGGGCTTCTGCTTAATTTCTGAGTCCCCTGGGAAATTAAGGCAGTGATGATGTGGCCTTCAAGGTCACCCTACCTGGATTCACTGGAGTTTGATTTGAATCAGAAAAATCTTCTGACTGAAAAAGGCAGGGGCAATTATCACCACAGCTCACAGGAAATGTGGTAGCAAGATTTTCTGTAGTTATGCTTTCAATTCTCATGGAAATTTTTTTACTGGAGAACCAAGTACTTCAATGTTTTTGAATAGCTCCAGAAATGAAATAGAATATTAATTCATCCTTCAGCACCCTGGAGACACAGGTAACTGGCATTTAATAAATACCAATTTCTCCAGACCTGAATAAGAAGATTCTAACATCCTCTTAACACATATTTTTCACATATTGACCCTGATCTTAACCTTAAGCTCCAAATGCAGAAAGTGATGTCATACAGTAATTAACAGGTACTGATTTGCCAGATTTAACATCCCTTTTGAAACAGCCTTACTCCCTTCAGACAGATCACTCAGAGCACAGGAATGCCAACAGGAAACCTGCTCATGAGAAAGGTCCTACTGTGGGCTAGCAAGGAGCAGGTCTGATAGTTCCTGAGCAAGCCGCAATGGCCATGCCCTTGATAGGGTTTCACATTTACACCGTACAGATTATAAAAACTAGAATATAAAAACAATTACCTAAGAATTAACCCCTTATTCTACCCAAAATGAGTGAAACCTGGTCTTTGCTCTCTGACTTCCTGGAGGTAATTGCTAAACCTTTGGCATATCATGCTTGACAGGCATTATTACTGGAGATCTTGTGTCACACCTGATCATCTCACAAGGAGACTTAGGGTGAGGATCATGTGGCATCAGCTCAACTTCCTAAGATCAGGCCCATGCACAGTCAGCCATATATGAGTGATAAAGGCCCCATAGTAACTCTGGATATCAAGATTGAGATGAGTTTCCCTTGTTGGTAACAATATGTGCATCTTGTCATACATCATTACCAGGAAAGTAATATTGGGAGAGGACAACTTCTGTAATGGAACTTTGCTGAACTCTGTTCTATGTCCCTCTTCCCCTGACCAATTTTAACCCATACTCTCTCCTGTCATATGCCATACCTCTGATTACAACAGCTTTAAGAAAACTCTGTGAGTCCTTCTAGCACATCACTGAACCTCAGAGTGATCTCTGAGACCCTTGCACTTGCGTGTTAGAAGTGAGAATGCTCTTGTAGACTGTCCCTTAACCTTGCACACTGAGAAAACTAAGGATAAAAAGTGAAGCTGCTTGCCTAATAAACACAGGTATCAGGATTCACACTCAGACCTTTTCTCACAACCTCCAGCTTCTTCCCACAGAATTGTACAACCCACTCAAACAGGCAGCACATGGCTCAATACAGCAAAATGGATTTACTTTTTTTGCAGAAAGAGCTGAGTAAGATTTCCTCATTCTAGTATAAAAGAAATAGCTCCGAACTGACTAGAAGTAACAAAATCCTCACATGGAAAGAATTACTGGCTTGGGAAGACAAGGCATGATCTCAACAAAATAAACTACAGACTCCCTTCCCTTCTATTAAATCTAAATCTGTTTTCCTGGAATCTGATGATTTTATGGGAATTAAAACAACAACAAAACAGCAACTTTTAAGTACCCCATAACTTTTTTTTTAAGTTAAGTTACAGGCGGGAATGGAAGCAGTAGCCAAGTAGGCAGCTTCTTAAATGAATGTTTAGATGTTTGTGCAGCAGGGGATGGTATTATGGGTGGACTTGTGCCACCCTTCCCCTAAGTTTGTATGTAGATGAAAGGAAGAAGAAACATTTTATTTTTCATTCTTATGTTTATTCTGATTGTTCTCCCCTGTTCCAGGATACAATCCTGGGTCCTTGGGATGTATGTGGGTTTTGTTCTACTGGAGGCAGTGGACCTAACCACTACTCATCCACCAAGGAACATCCCACTCCCATGGATTTTTGAAGAAAGGGAAAGAATGACAATGCTAACAAGTTACACTAAACTTGGGTCTAAGAGCTGAACTTAGACACAATGATTAGGGAGCAGAATATGTAGCTTTCACATTAGGAATACTTCCTAGGTGCCAGTCATTCTTACTCTGCAAGACAAGAATTAACACTACTATTTTTTTAAAATGAAAACACTTGAAGAGGAAAGCTAAGTAAATTCCCTAATGTTTTCAATGCAGATATGGGGTTCGATTCTCAAACACCCAGTTCTGGGATACCTGAGTCTCTCACTGAGGCATGCGCTCTGTTCAACCTCACAGAACACTTCTGGGATGACAGAAATGCTTAGGTCCCTCCCAGGGCTTCCCTCACATTACTCAGTAGGTAGTTCCAGTCAGTGACTAGACTGGATCCTTCAGATATGAGAAGGCAGAATGTCTACTGTTACACTGCGCATGGTTAGAGCACAAACCTACTAGAAAAAAACAGCATATTGATAAAGTATGTTTTCTGTAGAGAACACAAAGTTTACATAAACAGTGAGGCTGTAAGAATGCCATTGTGTGCATTGGGGTCAAGACCAGTGGGGAAAGATGCCCTGCTGTTTGTAAGCAGAACATTTATCCAAGGAGCTTCTGTCTGAGAGGACTACTTGAGTCTCAACCTGAAAAATGTTTTCAGATAGTCTTATGGGTTGAACTGTGTTCCCCAAGGAGGTTAAGTCTTAACCTCCAGAATCTTATTTACAAACAGGGTCTTCAGAAAGCCCTTAATAGAGTTAAAATGCAGCTATTGAGATGGGCCCCAATCTAATATGACTGTTTATAAAAAGGGGAAATTTGCACACATGACAGGCATGCACAAGATATCGGATGTGAAGAGGCCATGCAAAGATGCAGATAGAGGTTGAAATCATGCTGTCACAATACTGAGGAATGTCTGGGGTTACCAGAAGTTCTAAGAGGCAAGAAGGATCCTAAAACAGGAGGAACATGACCAAGCTGATATTTTGATCTCGGAATTCTAGCCTTCAGAACTTGAACATCATCAATTCTTATTGTTCTAAACCACCCCAGTGTGCAACCCTGTTATGGCAGAGAAATTAGAATAACACAGAGATTGGGGTGAACAAAACTGAGATGCTCATTCTTAAGCAAGAGCCCATGTTTCATATTCAGTCTCAAACTGTAAAAATCTGTTCTGATACAGAGGTTTGTTCTGAACATAAGAACCCTGGTAATTAGCAGAATCACACAGATGATGGAGCATTCTTCTACCCACAAAGTATTTTCTTGTGTGTAAGTGCATGAACCACCTTGTGCGTTTTGCTACGTACATTTTTCTTTGTTAAAACACACAAACACATTTTCTTTCTTATAATCCCATTACAAAAAGTCAAAAACTGACCTTCTGGTATGGGAAGCCTGACCCTCCCTCCCTCTGCAGAGACTGAGCTCTCAAGCTCAGATGGTGCCAAGAGCACTCTGGGAGAATGAAGTGCATATGGAGCACTTTTTCCACCTGGGTGTCAGTGATTTAAGGTACAAAGAACGAACAATTATGTTAACATAAATGTACAAAGAGCACCTTTCTCTTTCTCAATAAAACCACCATTGGTATTAGTTTTCTAAGGCTATAGTAACAAAGTCACAAATGTATTGTCTCACAGTTTTGGAGGTTGTTAGTCTGAGATCAAAACGTCAGCAGGGTTGTTTCCTTCTGTGGGATACAAGGGAGAAACCGGTGATGCCCCCCCCCGCCCCCCCCCCGTCTCCTAGTTTCTGGTGGTTCATCAGCAATTTTTGGTGTTTCTTAGCTGTACATAATACTTTTAACTGGATGTCTGACTTCTTCACCTGGCATTTTCTGTTTCCATATCTGTCAAATGTCTCCTTTTCATAAGGATACCAGACATCCTAGGTCAGGGCTGTGCCCTAGTCCAATATTTAAATTAACTAAGAACATTTGCAATGGCCTTATTTCCAAATAAGGTTACCTTCTGAGGTACTGGAGATGAGACACTAGAACACCTACATACAAACTGAAGGGGAAGGGCAGCACAAGTCAACCCATAATACCCTCCCCTACTGCACAAACACCTAAACATTCATTTAAATGTACTTATAGAAAGATTCTGAATTATAATATTATTCTGGTTTTCAGAACAAAAATATTTTGTGTTCTATTATAAAACACCAATGGCTCAATTCCCAGAACATATTTCTGGGCAAAATCAAAGTTTAGAACATGGAGACGAAGATAAAATGTAACTCAGCACTGCTAAAAGCAATGCTGTGGTTAAGGGTCTTGCTGCCTTTATTCTGATTCATTCAGCAAACCAATCAATTTGTACTGGGTGAGGGCTTAAAGAAGACTTTTTTAATAAAAAAAAAAAAAAAAAAGGCAAAGACATGGCATCCAGATGTTTCAGAAATTAAAATCAAATCATGGAGACTGAATGAAACAAGGATCATGAAACAATATAAGGTCCAATGCAACTGTGTAAAATGAGCTATTCAGAAAAAGACAGCAACTTTGATTCCGGAAGAAAAATATACAGAAATGTAGGTGGAATACAAGATGTCTCTTTGGAGAACATGTGTTTAAATCGGTCATAAGTCTAAATAACCCGACAGAGGAAGACACCTCATTATCAGGGTGGCGGGTTACTTAGCCCAGGAGCAAAGAACCTGGATGGAGCTGTGGCTGGTGCTGGGGAGCAGTGGTGTGAATCTGAAAATGATGGGAGGGGTTCAAGTCATGCCAAACTGAGCGTTTTGTCTTTATATCCCTGTCTATAATAAATACACCTTTAACATTTTTTGAAAATTTGTCACAAGTGCTTTAATACAAGGAGCAATTTTCACTTGTGATTTACGATTTAAGAGGTGTAGAAGCTTCATTCATCATTTTATTCAAATTGAGTCCATCTGATTCACTGCCACCTTTGCCTTTAGGTCTATGAAAGTCCAACACGAAATTCTGACTCCTGCCATAAAAGATAAGTTATATTAATGTTCGACTTTCCCAAACACTACTAACCTTTACAAATCATTTAGTTCTGTAACCACATTTCCAATTATTATCTGGAAGTGAAATCATTTTCAAATAGTTTTCTTCCATTTATAGTGAAATTTCTCAGTTTCAAGCATTTAATTTTCATTCACTACTTATTTTCTGGAAGTCAAATTATGTTTTCTGTATTCTTTCATGAAAAATATATGGGATCCTATTTCTTTAAAATGCATATTGCAATATGTGAATTTAAAAAAATTATCTTGTAGCTATACAATTTTTTTTTTTTAATTTTAGTTTAGTTTCTCCCTAATGCATGGAAAGTATTCTTTTCCTCTAAGTATATAGGTTAATGGCAAGCTACAGCCCTCTGTATATTACCGGCCCTCTGTCTCTTCTTCGATGCTTGCCCTTAGGCACGGTGTGTAGATTTCCTTGTATCTGCTTACTTCCCTTTGAGTGACTGTTAACCTCTGTTCACATCTCAAGTTAAAAATAGGTGGAAGCCACAAGCTGCATCTGGCAAAGAGAAGCCATTCATCCACTGTGGATTTAATGGACCAAGGTGGGAACTTCTTCCCTCTGTCCACCACTCTCAGAACAAGCGATGGCACTTGAGCACACCTGCTTTTACACAATTTTTTCCTGTTTTAGCCTCAATCTGAGGAGCCACTACATTCACTGCAATGCTTTAGTTCCCATCCCTCTTCAGGGTAACCCTCTCCTTACAGAAATGCAGTCTGTGAGTTAAGGAACAAAAATAACAGCAGAGAAAGAAGAATAGCATATGAGTACAGTGAAAGCAGCATGTTGGTAATAAAGATGCTCTCCTTTATCATAAGCCTCCTAAACCAGGCAATAAACAATAACGCTGTCTCCTCGAAATGTTTTTCTTCCTTTCTCCGAAGTCTTCTCCACTTTTGGGTTCAATCAAGGTTCATTCACTACTTATTTTCTGGAAGTCAAATTATGTTTTCTGTATTCTTTCATGAAAAATATATGGGACCCTATTTCTTTAAAATGCATATTGCAATATGTGAATTAAAAAAAATTCTCTTGTAGCTATACAATTTTTTTCTGTTTTATTCTTCATCTAGGCAGACTGGCTTTACATTTATCCCCATTTGGATCGGGGCTGTAGGTTGCTCACAGGTAGGAGATGAAATGGGATGACAGTTGTAAGCGTTCCTCTTTTTCTGAATCTTTTTTGGTGGACATTTTTGTGGGAAACTGAAAGAGGCTCTCTCAGGAGGCATGGGTAAATGGGAAGCCAGAATTTGTTAGGGGTGGCACACACTAACCATAAATGGAAGACAACTGATTCTATAATCAATGAAAAAAGCGGTAGGAAATATAATAGCCCATGTAATTAGAGAACTGATGTTGTATTAAAAAAAAAATGGATGTTATCAGAAGAAAACACAAATTGGCAAACAGAAAATCATTCTTATTTAAAAGAAACTAATTTTAATATTTAACATTTAAAACTGTGATTGATATTAATGTTTATTGGTTCAATTATGAATTCTCAAGACTAATCACAAAATCATCTGTATTATTTATATTTGGTAATTATATCAGAGATAAACACACCATTCAGTAGCTTTCTGGATACAGCTACTGCTGGCTTCCAGGTTCTGAAATGCATATCTATTGAGAAGGTTCACCCAGTGTATATAAAAAGTCCTCCAATGAAATTAACAAAAAAGTAAATAGAGATCAAAATTAAAGCAGTAGGTTGAGAGGTTTGCTACTAAGCGTTTAGAAATTGAAAGATCTTTATCTTCATAACTTAAAATAAAATTTAAGATATAGAAAAGTGCTATATTCAAGGAAAACTTCACGAGTCAAGGACTGATAACAGTTGCTTCCCCACCTAAATACAGAGGGGGTGTGTTACTCTGGAACTAAATTCATGTTTATTTAAAACTTGAGAGCATTGGTGTAATGAGTCCTACTCACAGCAAATGCTGAGAACCATGCATACCTTTCACATATTTTTCAGAAAAAGAGTAGCATCTACAGTATATAATGTGTCCATTCTACTGGTGTGTGTTCTGCTTTTCTTTTTTTTTTTCCAAGAATGTGATCACCGTGGAGCACTGAAAACCAGTCACATTTCTAATATGTAGAGAAAACAGCACAAACATCTTTGACTCCCTAGAAATTTCAATCCTGGATCAGTGTCTTCACTTTGTAAACTAATCTCAGGGAAATTCCAGCCTCTGAATTATTCATTTGTGCAAAGATAAATCTTCTACCATGAAGCATATATTTTAGAGTGCAAGAATAACTCATGAAATTTTCAGCTTGCAAAGAGGTGTCGGGGAATGGAGGGGTGAGGATGAGCTAAACTTTGATAAAATGACTTCTGAAATGTGGTCTTCTATTGGAAGAAAGTTAAAAGCAGAAGGAAGATTTAGTGCAGTGGTTTGTTTTGCCTCAGAACCACTTTTTTTTTCAGAGAAAGGCTAATGTAGGAATTCAATATATAAATTATTAAAGCCAAACTCTGTGGTTAAGAAGACTGGATACCCCAGAATCTGGTCAAAGACAGTCTAATATTCACCTCCCTTCTCAAACTCTACATCCTTTGTTAACCTCAGAGAGGTTTCTCCAGACTGTCTTAGAACTATAGAGGATACCAAAAAAAAAACAAAAAAAAAACGGATACACTGATAGAAAAACCAAGACCCACCACTCACTGCTGTAGCTTCTCTAAACTCATTTTATCTTTTCATTAAGTTAAACCAATTTCACAGAATTTATATAAATTATCATTTTAAAGGTCATTACCTGACAAAAGCAAGATAAATCCAAGTTTGAGTCCATTCCTCCAGTGTGATCAGAATTATTTGACACATTTAGACTTTCATTCACAGTATTTCTTCTAAACATACATATGAAAATGTACATATGCATACAGAGAAAACAATATAAGTGGCCTAGAATTATCAGTTTGATTTTGCCTCCCTAAATCACATGCGTATTTCAAATTAGGTACCAAACTAAAAATAATTTATAAAGTTTATGTTCATCTTACCTGTTATCAATTTTTAGGTAACAGAGAAATAATTAATAAACATAATTTTCAGTGGTGAGACCCAATAACATAAAAGCATAATGTCTCCCAAGAGACTAACTTTCCATTCTATATTCTCTGGTAGTCACAAGTAAAAATTATGAAATGGGGTGGTAAAATCTAGAAATAGAATTGTCTCTTGTGCATGCTGTTAATAGGGTATATAACAACATGGGTGGAAGTAATTTGGCAGTGTATATCTTTTTCATCTTGGATTCCCTGCAGTATCATTTTAAACTTTTAAAGCTTCATTTTATTTTTACTGTGCTTCTTAGAGAATACATAATAAGGTAAGAATTATATGTCTATTGTAACTTCATAAATGAGAAGGTAAAAGCTCATATATCACTGACACACAAGGGAGAGCATCAGTGCTTCCTCTATTAATAAAATGAGAAGTCTCATCAGAATTAAGATGCAATAGGATATAGATTTAGCACATTAAAAATATCAGACTCTGGTCTAGTATTTTAGACAGACCGCTATATGTATTTTATATATATATATATATATATATATATATATATATATATATACACACACACACACACACACACACACATACACACACATATATTCTCCAATGTATCATAGCAATATAATCTGAACTTTTAGGCATGTATATGGACTATCAAAATTGGAGTTCATTTTCAAGTCTTTGCAACTATACATAGCCATGCAGAGTCAGCACTATTAAATCAGTATATTACAATGTTTTTCAAGAACTTCCTTTAAAAGAAAACTTAAAAATAATCAAACAAAAGATCAGTTAGGGAAGAGAGGGCTAAAACAATACTACAGGCCAATAGACCTAACATAATTAAAAACACTTTACCAAACAACAGAATATGCATAATCCTCAAATGAATATAGAACATTATCTAGGATAAAGTGTATGGTAAGCTACAAAACAAATCTTAACAAATTTAGCAAGATTGAAATCAAATATCTTTTTAAACCACAATGGAATGAAACTAGAATGAACAGCCAAAGGAAAACTAAAAAACAAAAAACTGGAACAAAGAAAAGATCAAAGAAGAAATCACATGGAGAAGTTAGAAAACATCTTGACCTGAAAATGAAAATACAATATACCAAAACCTATGGGATGCACCAGAAGCAGTACTCAAAAAGGAAAGGTGATATCTGTAAATGCCTACATTAAAAAAGAAGAAATCACAAGCCAACAATCTAACTTCTAGCTCAAGGAATTTAATTAAGAAGACAAAATTAGACACAAAGCTACGTAATGGAAAGAAATAATGAAATTAAAGCAGCAACACATGAAATAGAGAACAGAAAAAGTCAATGAAACTGAGCTGACTTTTTTAAAAAGATAAACAAAATCGGTAAGCTTTTAGAAGACTTAAAAGAGAGAAGAATCAAATATTAAAAAATCAGAACTCAAGAAGGAGACATTGCAACTGATGACACAAAATTCAAAAGGATCATAAAGCTACTAAGAACAATTATGCATTCAAAATTTGGATAACCTAGAAGAAATGAATAAATTTCCAGAATCATACAACTATCAAATTTAATCAGAAGGAGAAAAACTGAACAGACCTATAACTAACAAGGAAACTGAAGCAGTAATCGAAACTTCCCAACACAGAAACGCTCAGGACTAGAAAACTTCACTAGAGAATTATATGAAACATTTAAAGAATAATAAATACTTGTCTTGCTCAAATTCTTTCAAAAACCTAAAGAAGAAATGATTTCTAACTCAGATTATGAGGCCAGTAATACTACAATAAAAGGAAACTTCCACTATCATGGAAAAATATTAAAGTGAAAATCCTCAACAACAATAAATACTAGCAAACTGAATTCAACAGCACTTTAAAATAATATACAATGACCATGTGAATTTATTCCTAGAATACAAGGATGGGTGTATATAGAATTAAGCATAATACAGCACATTAACAGAGTAAAGAACTAACACTACGTGGTCTCACAATTATGACTGGAAAACAATTTGACAAAATTCAACACTATCTCATGCTTAAAATATCAACAAGCTAGAACATGATAAGAAAATGGACAGATACTCCTCTAAGATCACCAGCAAGGCAAGTATGCCCACTCTCATCACTTCTATTCAACATTGCATTAGAATTCCTAGCCAGAGCAATTAAAAAAGGAAAAAAAAAAAAAAAAGGCACAATGGAAAGGAAGAAATAAAATTACTTCTGCTCAAAGAAGACATAATGATACATGAAGAAATCCTAAAGAATTCACCAAAATATGAAGTCAGAACTAGTAAAGTTTCAAGTACCAAGTCTACATGAAAGAATTGGCTGTGTTTCCATGGATTAACAAAAACCAAAGAATAATTACAAAGAGAAATAAAAAATATATATATATATATTAATAGCATCAAAAAGAATACATTTTGGAATAAACTTAACCAAGGAGGCAAAAGACTTCTTCCCTGAAACAAACAAAAAAGATAAAGTATGTAAGTAAAGAATGTACAAATAAATGGAAAGACACCCATCTTCACAAAAGGGAAGAGTCAATACCCTTAAAATATTCTTATTAGCCATGCCCCAAGGAAAACCCTCTAGAGTCAATGTAATCCCTCTCAAAATCCAAACTGCATTTATATTTTTCAGAAATAGAAAAACAGTCCTAAAGTTTATATGGAATCGCTAAGTTCCATGAATAGTAAAAACAATCCTGATAAAGAAAAATAAAGCTGAAAATTTCCTCTTATTTCCTGATTTCAAAACATATTATAAAACTAAAGTAACCAAAACAGCATGTTACCAGTATTAATATAAACAAAAAAGATTAGTGAAATGGAATAGAAACCAGAAATAAATATTTGAACACATGGTCTAATGTTGCAGACATGGGTAACAACATTACACAATGAGAGGATAGTCTCTTAAACAAATGGTTTGGGGCAAACTGTAGATCCAGACGTAAAAGAATGAAGTTGGTCTCTTACCTTACCTATACAATTAAAGATTTAAATGTAAGTCCTAAACTATAAAATTTCTTAAAGAATCTACAGAGGAAAAGCTTTATGGCACTGAACTTAGCAATGATTTCTTGGGTAGCGCACCACCACCGCATGGAGCAACAAAGGCAAAAATAGACAAATGAGACTACCTCAGACTTAAACAACTTCTGTGCAGCAAAATAAACAATTACAGAATAGAAGACAACATATAAAATGGGAAAACATACTTGCAGACCACTTATAAGGGGGCTAATATCCAAATATATAAATATTACCCAAAACTCAGTAAAGAAACAAAGGTCTTATTAAGTTATTCTCCAAAGAAGATATACAAATATGAACAAGCACATGGAATGATGCTTAAAATCACTAATATCAGGGTACTCAAACCACCATGAAAATTATGGAAAAAAAGTATCAATGTGAATGTGGAGACATTACATGCATTTATATACACATATATATCATGTGCATATATACACACATACATACATAGTGACTGTCAGAAGCAATATAAAATGGAGCAGTTATTATGAAAAATATTACATAGTCCTGGAAAATATAAAAATATAAAAGAGACAATTAAAAACAGGATCTCGAAGATCTCATTTACTCATCTATGTCCAATGTAGCATTATTCACAAAACCCAAAAGAGAGAAGCAAGCTAAATGTCCATCAATGGAAGAATGGATAAAGAAAATATATAGCAGAATAGTAGTCAGTCTTAAAAAGGAAAGATGCTGTCACAGGCTACCACATAGATGAACTACGTAACATTAGACTAAGTGAAATAAATCAGCCACCAAAACACAAATACTGTCTGATACCACTAAAGTAGTGAAACTCAAGACACAAAGCAGAATGGTGGTTGTCATGGACTAGGGGGAAAAGGACAGGTAAATTGTACACTTTTGCAAAACGAGGCGGGCCTAGAGACCCACCGCACAACAACGTGCATTTCTGTACTGTGTGCCTGAAACTGTGTAAGATGTCAATTCTATCCTGTGTTTTTACCACATTGAGAAAAAAAAGCAAAACATAAAATGCATACCACTTCATCGCTTTTTATGATCCTTCCTACATGCTGCCTGCATGGCAACCGAAACACTAGTCATCTTAGACCATGAAGATAAGGGTCATTCCCTAAGGCAGAGTAGTGAGCTAAAACAAGACCCAGAATCACCCATCCACTTATGGAACAGAAACAAAATAAAATAAAACCCTAGTCATCATACTTAAACAAATCTTAATGGACACAGAGCTTCTGTCCTTTTTCCTTACAAAGGAGTCTGGTTGTCTAGTCCCAGGCACGGCTGTACATGGTGGACATCGTCACTCTTCTTTACATGGATCATTGAATGAACCCTATTTCTGGACTTCCTGACGTCATGTCTGCCTCTTTCCAATCCATCCTACACAGAGGTGCCTGAATATATTTAGAAAACAGAAAGTTGATCATGCTTAGTGACTTTTATGAAGTCCTTCAAAATCTATCTCCAAATGCCTCTCCAGATTCACCTCTCCATTTTCCCCTACGCAACCACTGTGCTTGAAGGTCTAATAATCATTGCTAACTGCTTCTAGAATGCTCCACACTCTTTCTCCACACAGAGATTTTACCCAAGGTATTCTGAGTAGAATTCTCTTCTCTTTCTAGACAATGCCAGACCAGTCTTGCAACAACTACTAAAATCATCATCTCAAACTTTAAACCTTTTTAGGTCCCAGGGGAAATTATTCACGTTCTCCTCCGGGTTCCTTATATTTTTTAAATAGCCCTTAACACAAGTCCTATCACTGATCTCCTACCATCAATATCTACTCATTTACCTCTACTATGAGGAAAAGGGAGGCACCATAACTGAAACAGCCCATTGTGAATGCACAAATAGGAACACAGGAATAAGACAGAACCAGCGTCTGGCCTCAAGGAGCTGACAATTCAATGAAGGGAGCACACGCATACACAAGCAACACATACACATGTCTATCTATACAAATGTGCATGTACATATCTATATAAACATACATATCATCATATATGTATATATGAATTCTGGTTATTAAAAAGTGATATGAAGAAAAGCCAGAAAAATTAAAAAATTAAGAGAGTGATGACTGCAGAAGAAGGCAAAGGGAACTGGTTTATTTTAGTTTTACTGAAGGACTACTGCATTATAATATACAGATTTAAGATGCGCATCATCATAAATCAACATCTGTATATAAGACATTGTTTGCCGCCAATAGTCTAAATTCCATTCTTCAGATATTGATCCCTTTACCCGATTTGATCCTACCCGCTTCCTATCTGGCAACCACTAATTTCATTCTATAGACTAAAAAGTCTGATTTTTGTTTGATTTGGCTCATTGATAAAACTATGACTTCACTTACAAGTAGCTTATAGGGAATTAACTGTAGAGAGAAGTCAGGAAGGCTTCTCAAAGGAGGAGTACTGCAGCAGAGATGTGAGTGAGGTGATAGTATGTCTGAGGAAAGAGTGGCCCATCAAAAAGGAACAGCAAACACAAAACCTGAAGAGCAAGCCCTGCAGATCTGAGAACAGACAGCTACAAAGCGGCTCTACCACACAGCAGAGAAGACAAACTCAAGGATGTTCACAGAGAACATAAGAATAAGCCCTTGTAGAGTGGGCAGAGTTTAAATTTTATCACCGGTAGAGGTATAAATCCTACAGAAAGTCACTGTATGGTTTGAAGAAGTAAGATGATCTGATTCCTGTTTTCCATTATCGTTTTAAATCTCTCTGACTGTAATGGAGAAAACAGATTATATGTATGGGCAGGAGGGTCAGTGAATGTAAAATGATAAAATCACATGTGTTATTTGACTACTCATCCAAAAGAAGATCACAATGAAAACAATAAGCATAAGCAGTTTAAGGTAAAAGGAAAACTAGCTTTATTTTAGATTGCAATTGAACATTGCAAATCCCTTGAATGCAATATTATTTTAACTCAAAAACAGCAGCTGTTAGTACAGTATGTATTCTAAATAAAATAGCAGAGAGAATTTGTAAACTTCCTCAGTCTTTTCATATTTAAAATGAAAGGAGGCAGACTGTGGTGGAGTAGCAGTTAGGTCTGCCACCTCCAGTGGAGTGAGGTTGGCATGCCCCACAAGGACCCAAGTTCACCTCCAGGAACTGGGGAGAAAACCCAAGATAAACAACTAAATGAAAATAAAATACGACTGTTTGTTCCTCCTCTCTCTTCCTGCCAGTTTGCCTGTTCACCTTCATTCCTGCCTACACCTTTCCTTTAAAAAAATGGATTAAAAAGTAAAGGAAACCTGGTATTCGGCAGAGATATAAATATATTGGCAAAAGTCAACTACTCAGTCTGTGACTTACCTCTCCTCTCTCCTCCTCACCTTT
Source organism: Solenodon paradoxus (assembly GCA_004363575.1). Classification (NCBI taxonomy): domain Eukaryota; kingdom Metazoa; phylum Chordata; class Mammalia; order Eulipotyphla; family Solenodontidae; genus Solenodon; species Solenodon paradoxus. The sequence continues at coordinate 234,514 of RJWH01002254.1, read as the reverse complement.
GTCTTTCTTCCTTTTTTTTTCCTTTTTCTTAGAATTCCTTTTTTACTCATTCCTGCTCCTTTTCTCTTTTCTCCTATTTTCTTTTATTGCTCAAATTACCTTTGCAGTCAGGCACCCAAAAAAGGCAGAAAAAGAATCCATAAATGATTTTCATGTATTTTAAAGAGCATCATGTTATACTTCTCTGGTCAAATAGAAAAACACCTGAGAAGAGCATAGTCTTTGTCATAGTGGAATTACATCAACTTACTGTGGAAAGTGCTTAAATATTGGGGTAAAAGAAACTCTTATTCAATAAATGCAGTTAAGAAATAAAAAAAAGGGAATTTATGGAGACCAGGGGCTAAAAATAACGATTTTAGACAAAAATTGAGGAATTAGTGACTTCATAAAATATAGCTATGGTCCCATTTATTTGCAAGACATTACTATTTCATGAATATTTATCATAATACCTCTGATAAAAAGAGATCTTTTTATTTAAAGTTCTAGTTTATAAAGAGTTTTATTTCTTGAATAAATAAGATGTCCAAACTAATTCCAACTCTCTTAAGCAGATAATCCTTCTGTCAAGAATGTTATTAAAAAGAAAAATAAAGATGGGGAAGAGATGACTTCACCAACAGGTGTCTTTTGTTTTCCAGAAATAGACCAGATAATGAATAACCTACTTTAGTTATTATAATGCAGTTTGGCAGTTAAATCCACTTAAATATAACCTAAGACTAAAGGTTCTAGCTAGATCTATCTTCTGATAACATACTTGTCATTCTAATGCAATAAATATTTTTGCAAATTAGACACAAAGTTTTCTGGTGGCTTCTGAGTAACTCACTACAAATTATTTATATAATGAATAGAACTCCATTGAGTTATCCCTCCACTGCCTCCAAGAGCATATTAATACCTAAGGAAACATGGAAATGTACTGCTTAGCAAACTAATGTTTAAAGATGACTATGCTCTGTTCCAAACAAGCCCATGTTCTCTGAAGAAAAGCATAAAGCTAAATCGTTCTTCATTTAGAAATTTGTTTCCTCTATTCTTTAAACCAAAGTGCATTTGAGGATTTCAATAGTGTCTCTGAGAATCTTTTTGCTCCTGAATTCCAAAGTTTTAATAAGTGAATAAAAGAGAACAAGATATAATAAACAGTAACAGCTTAAATACTTTAGAAGAAATAAAAGGTAGGCCTATTCATTGCATCCTATCTTCTGGAATTCATTCTTGGAACAAGATCTATTACTGCACGGCAAGTATCTGAGGCTGGGCCTGGGAGCTGCAAGTAACACCACTGTCTCAATCCGCTAACAAGCTACTAAGAAATAGTCCAAATATTCACATTTGTTAACATTAGGAAATTAGTGACTTTCTTTATCACATAAAACATCACTTCTAAAAATTTATAACACAACATGTATCAGGTTAAAAAATTACAAAAGGTTAATAGCATGATCTAAAATCAATTGTAACAAAATACTGCAAATCCCAACCCCAAGTGACTTAAAATTTTACTGTGAATCCACAGAAAAGTCAAATAGTGGTTCATTATCTAAAAGGCCACATACGCCTAAAAAAAAAAAAATCGTCTTTATTATAGTTTGATTTGATGAGTCACTGTCTGCAAATTTACCACTCTCAACAAAGTGTGCTCCCTCCACTAAAGTGAACTCAAGGAGGAGAGACACTTCCATCGTTGCCTGATAGAAGCTCCATATGTGTCACAGCAGTTACTTCAGGGGGAGTGTCCGATGCTCAAGGAGAATGACAGCCTAGAAAGAAATGCGAAATTCAAGCACAGATGAAAGGATGGCAAAGAAAGAACCACGACGGTGTTTAATGAACAATGCTGCAACTATTCATTACGCCTCTTCTCCAGCTGATCATTAAGCTTTCAGCACTGTTTATGCAACAGAAAAGGAAATGTTGACTCAAGATTTCATACGCTTACTATTCACACAAAGAAGAAATCAAGAAGAGTATAATCTGCAATTACAGTACCTGCTGAAACTGGATCGCTGTCATTGAACCTGCTTATTAGTTGTTGTAAGCGCTGTCAAACGCGCTACAACTTCAGAATGTGGAATCTGCTGGACATGAAACTTGGAAGCTCATGAAATTAAAAATAAATAAATAAAATGGGTTAAATAATTCAAATACAAACAAAAGCTTCCAAAGAATGGTTTTAAATCTCTAAGATCTAATAGAAGAAATCATTCTTTTTATTTCACAAGGTAGAGGCATTCAAAAGATCAACTTAGTCTGTCTGCTTTGAACTCTCTTTGATATGCAATTTTATAGACTGATGATGCATATTATAGACTGATGTGTCCATTTTGCTGAATGGACAAAATAATAGCATAATGCATTTCTGGAATTCACTTCTAGTGTCTTGGTGCATAGAGACTACTGTAAAGCTGTACTGAATGAATCTAGAACTTAACTTTTAAAACCTGTTATTAATATACTCTGATCCTGTATTAATAAGAATGATGCTTTGCAAACTTACTCTGAGAATGCAATAGTCATGGCCAAGTATATGTTTTATAGAGTATACTGGAAATTACCCACATGGCATTGTGGAATGAGCTTGAGTTATCAAAATAATTGAATTCTGTATCTACCACTTATTGCCTCATTAGTTAATGAACATAGTATCTTAAGTTCTATTTCTGATCTGCAAAACTGAGGCATAAGTACCTACACTGAAGAGTTGCTATGAATATTAAATGTAATTTAATAAAAGTATGACTCCGAAAACTTCCAGTATGAAGCTTGCCATGGTCATGTAGCAGACATCACTGTGCTAGTTTCCACCTATCCTTCTTAAGAAGTTTTATTTTTATTCTCTTTCATTAAATCACAATAAAAGATCATAAGTAGCATGGCCCTTTGGATGAGTACTTGAAGTAATCAACCACCTACTACTTCTAAAAACAACACTAAAAAAGATAACTGAAAATGGATCAGTACAACCCATTTTGAGGAATGACTGATGCTGTCTTGCACTATATTTGCCTAAAGGTAATAAAATATTTAAGACAGAATGTATAAAGTGTAATCTTCAGAGTACATTTCAAAGGGATGACAACATGAGAAAATATCACTTCAAACCTAAATTGATAAATTTTGTGCCAAATTAACTTTAATTTTGAAAATAAATTCAGAACTGGTGTTTACTAAAGAATTTTGAAGAATTCTTTATTGTGTCAAGCTGTAGTTAACTACCTGAATTGCTAGTTCAGATTCTCTTAAAGAGAGATATAAAGGTTTTCTGTTTCTTTCTTGAAGAATAAAATGCAAAAGCTTTCACTCCCTGGACTTATAGAATTAAGTAGATTAAACCCATCATTCCTTCTAGGAATAAGAGAATAAGAACCGGTATCTCATGAATGTTTACAGCCTATTCTTGGTTAATGGGCAATTAAGTTCTACTGGGAAAAAGAAGAGCAAAGTGGGGATTTTGTTACTGTTTTGTTTTGTTAGGGTTTCTAGTGTTTGGGGAATGAAAAGAATTTGGAGCTAATGTAAAGGAGGTAGGGGCAGGGGTGAATTCTAATAAGAGAAATGAAGATGGAAGTTCCTAGAAGACAGAGCACTGATCTATGGAACAGTTTTCAAAAAGTGGTAGGGGCCACAAACTAAGATGAGTGAGACTGTAGGGCAGCGCAGTTGTCCTGCTCATACTTTCTAATCTGACTTCAGAAGACCAACCATTGTTTTTAATAAGAGTTTTGACTACTCTTTGCCCCTGGCTCTGGGGTGAAGAATCTCTGTCCTTGGAAGTTCCCACATAACGTGTGTATCTTAGTTATTTAGGAGTCACTTGGATCATATGGAGTTTATACTAATTCAACGAGATGACTCAAATGGGAACGGTCAACAGAAAAGCCTAACATGTGGATTAGCAGGCTAGGGTTTTGAGTTCAATCATGAAGTCAAAGTTAAATCACGTCTCTGTAAAGAGACCTCAATTTAAAAAAAATGGAAAAACCTCTGGACACCAAAGCTCATGGGAGCTTCCCAGCTGGTGAACACAGATGTGCCAGCTGGGTGACAAGCATTCATATCACAAAGAGAGAAAATACGAAAGTTCTGTGTTAAGACCTATATAGACGTGCTCTGTATGTCTCTTCTTCTGGCTATTCCGGAGTGGGAGCTTTTATAATAAAACCATAATCATACATACAGCAATTCCCTGAGTTCTGTGAGTCACTCTCAAGCCTGAAGGGCTGCCATAAGTACACCTACACCTGGAGTGAAAACAAATCTTGCTGGGGATCATATCCTTTAACTTATGGGATCTGCACTAACTTCAGGTGATTAGTACCGTAAGTGAATCACAGCATATCATCTGGGCTGAAATAGAAAACCTGCTCTAGCTTGCCTCCTGAGAACAACTTTCTATACAGCAATAATATTACAACAGAACAGGCATGGTGATGATCTGTGCCATACATGAGTTTGTCTCAGCTGAACCAACCCACAAGGCAACACTCCAGTGCCCCAAGACAGCAGTAAAATCTGGAGTAATGGTGGAGAGGGTGGGAACAGAGAGATGTGAATAGAATGAGAAGTCTCTTTCACCTGTACATGGGCTAACATGAAAAAATTGAAAAATTGACTTGGTTAGTATGGTTTCTTTCATGTCTAGTACTGAGTTAAAATTTCTGCTGTTTTTCTGAAAGGGATCCAGTTAAACACAGCCCTCAGTCCTTACCATATGTTAGAATGACCTGGTGCCCTTTAATAAATTAGCAATGGCTAGCCAGATCAATCCAACCAGAACCTTGAGAGAATAATCTTAGGTGATGTGCATGGATCAGAGAAGCCCTGGATAGAGTTCAATGAGTGAAAGAGACTCTGGAACGGCTCCTGAACTTGGCTTTGTTCATAGAACTAGGCATGACATGAAAATACACTGTGCTCAATTTCTTCCTAACCTTGGGAAAAACAAGTTTGATAAAGGAACTGCTAAGTGGCTCCATTACCCCACCATAGGAAAACTACGTCTCAATTAGTTGACCTATTAAACAGAATTAAGGCTCTAGAACCCTATGATAGTATATTACAAATTCACTATTCACTATTAACTGGATATACGACAACGTTTATCAATATAGCTCAAAAGATTATGTTCTGATTCCTAGGCAAATGATCTAAGTATCCTTTGAGACCATTTAACTTTTTTGTTCAGATTAGTATTAAAGCGGTTTTAGTAACGCTGAAGAATTCAGCAGATGGGGGTTGAGGGTGACTGTACACAAAACAAAGTATTTATTATGCTATTGCTCATAATTGGCTAAATAATTTCATGATTGTCACAACAGAGTTCACTATATTAGATAGAAATATCTATTTTTTTAAAAGGAATAGAATGCTTGAAAGATTTGGGAGCTTGTCACATTTTCTTTTCTTTAAGTTTCAAATATAATAGCTGATTCTAAATATTAAAAATTAAAAATTGTTGGCTAAGAGAAAAGTTAATCCGCCATTCCCCAAACCCATCCTTCAGATATAATCACAGCTAACCACTTATGAATATCTTCCCAGATCTTTTACAAAACATTAAGGATCACACAGAGAAAAATAGGATATTGAATATTTGTACACTGGGTGAAAGTAAATTTATTTTCATAAAAAAATAGCATCATAGGTTAAAAATACTCTTTGATTTGTTTCTCTTGTTTAATAGTGAGTGACTGACATAACTCATTTTAATAACCCATTTCAGTAAATATAGGCACACTATAATTAAATATGGTGTGATTAAATATAGTGCCCATATTATCATTGCACCTGATGCCTACTCGATCATTCCTTTTTTTGGTGGATATTTAGAATATCCATAAACTTTGATCCCTGCAGATAACGCTACAATGAAAATCAATTTCTGCTGGGTAAATCCTCAGATATGGAGTTCTGAATCACAGGGTATGTGAATTTTAAAATATAATTCCAAACTGTCTTCCAAAAAAAAAAAAAAAGGAATACTAGTTTACATATATCCTCACTTTAGACTGCTAGAGGTAAGACACCATTTTACCATTTCAGCAATTCTTTGTTCACTTTTCTTACCAAGCTTTTGGGTAGAAATAGGTGCAGGGTGAGACGCATACTATTCCAGATTTATATTTTTATAATTTGCTGACTACAGACACAATACCTAATAAACGGTGAGCTTTTATGCTTCAAAACAACAGTATTCAATACTTTATACTTTATATAGCTATCTCCTTCAAATAATTTAATATCTCGACTAAAATCAATACTGAGGTTTTTGGGTTTTTAAGATCCTTCATATTATCGGTTTCGATCCTGCCTTTGCATTGGAAACATCTGGGGAATGTACAGAACATATGGAAAGGGGTAAGAGGCTGATCATTTAAATCATCCACACTGCAGGTGAAGACTAACACTGGAATTTTGTGAAAAGCTCTCCAAGTAAAGCTTACTTGTCAGGGTTAAGAAAACATGCTCTAGAGTCTATTAAATGGCAGATATTCTATAACTTGTTACTCCCTTTAAACATTACTAATTTGTTATACAAAGTGGTTAAGCAAAGACAAATACATGTTGGCTTATGATGAAACCAATATTTTAAAGATTTAAATTTGCAACTGTTTGAATTCAAGGTGTGACCAACAAAGGCTTATTGACTTGGAGACAACTATGAATCCAAATGTAAAGACCAATTTATCATTATTTATAACTTATATGACCTTCATTATTCTGAGGAAAATATTTACCCTGCTAGCAATGATATTCATCTTTCCAGAAGTACCCCCTAAGGATGTTTCTTTTTCATTGCTGTAACTCAGTGATTCCTTCCACAAATATTTATTGTGCACTCACTGCATCGTACGTATAGCTCTAGGTTTAGATATAGCGAAAAATAAAGTTGAAATCTGAGCCTTCATGGCACTTATGCTATAATGAAAAAGATTAAGTAAACTAACAGAATAGCTGAAGATAAAACACTGACAGCACCAACTGCCAGCAAGGATGCAGAGAAACTGGAACTCTCATACATTGCTTGTGGGATATAAAATGGGACAGCCACTCTGGCACAGTTGGCAGTTTATGACAAACCAAAATACACTCCTACCAGATGACACAACAATCATGTTTCTTGGTGGGTTGAAAACAGGGCCACAAAATTCTGCACGAAAATGCTCCTAATAGCTTTATTCATACTTGCCAAATATTAGAAGCAACAAAGATGTCTGAATAAATAAACACAAAAGTAGATGTATACAATGGAATAGAGTTCAGTGTTTAAAAGTAGTAAGTAACTGGCACATCCTGGTGGCCTATCATGTAAGGCCACCAGATAGAAAACCTATACATCCCAAGGACCTAGGGTCAAGACAAAGACAAACAATTAAATGAAGTAAATGCTTCTTTCTCCTCTCACTTCCTGCCTGCCTACTCACTTTCATTCTTCATTCCTGCCTGTTCCTTTTCCTTAAAAAAAAAAAAAAAAAGTAACGAGTAATCAAACCATGAAAAGGCATAGAGGAAAATTTTTAAAATATAGTACTAAAAGAGAAATGTCAATCTCAAAAGGCCAATACTATATGATTCTAAATATATAACATTCTATTAAAAGTAAAACTACTAAAAAAAAAGTTTAAAATCAATGCCTACCACACACTGGAGAAGTGGAAGAGGGACTAATGAGTTGGAGGAGAGGGGAATTTCAGAGCAGTGAGACTATTCTGTGATATTATAATGGCAGATACCTGACATTTTGTATTCATGAAGAATCTTAGAACTGTATAACCAAAGAATAAGCGCTAATATAAACTTCAGTCAAAAATAATGCGCCATTAATTACAACTAGCATATCACATTAATGGAAGGTATTAATTAGGGAAACTGATACAGGGGTGAGAGGAAATTTTATGCAAACACTGTACTTTCTAATCACTTTTTCTGCAAACTGCTCTAAAACAAAGTCTACTAATTTAAATAAATAAATAATAATTATATAATCAGGTAGTGAGTTTGTGCTATGCTCCTAAACATATTATTTTGCATTAATTAATAACTCAAACAACTCGTTAGTAGCTTAGTAAACTGATCCCAAGATTGGTAATATTCACTTTTATTATCAGGAATTCATCATCTTTATAAAGATACATTCATTTTATGAGAACTGGACCCACCTTTAAGTTCCATTAGATGGAGATTTACACTATGATCATTCTCAACAAAAATTACAGCAGATAGGATGCTAGGAATTCAGTGCCTGGTGTGCCCTAGTGATGAGCAGCAGTTAAGTAAACTGCCTCCCAGGGAGCAAGTACATAACTCTGGTTTCAAGGTCCAGGCGGGGGCCATGATGATGACTGGGGAACAGTGTGAAAAACTAAAGATCAAATAAAGATGCTACCTCCTCATCTCTTCCTGCCTGCCTGCTCACTTGCCTTCACCTTTCCTTTAAAAATAAAATAAAAATTGATTCATGAACACAAGTAAGAAAAGAGAGATAACAGATGAATTGTCAATTTCTAAGCACTTTCTTGATAGTCCCTATAATGTGCTTTGGGTCAAACTCAGAGTAAATAAAGAATATACGGTCATATTTATCTTTTACTTGATAGAAAGAATAGAAAATGATGCCAAAAATCTCTAGTAATTTATTTTTTGTCTGGCTAAGGATAAAAACAATGATTCAATCATTGATTATAATCTGGTTAGTTTTATTTTTCAGTCATTACATTACAATATGGTTGCCACAAGCAATACTTAAAAAAAAAAAAAAAAAAAATCCAATGCACTTTAGTACCCTTGTGCACTTTATCTGATTAAGTTCTCATAATCTTTCTGCCTGGTAAATATTTTTTATCTCATTTATACTTTTACTGAGATTCACAGCAGCTTCAACTTTGCCGGAAGCCACGCAAATGGCAGAGCCAGGTTGCATTTGAAATTAAATCTGAGGATCCCACAACTTTGAGGATGCCACTCTCTCTGATACTCAGCCTTGCTTATGAGCTGGCTTTGTTTGTTTATAAAATTACCTTGATAAATGATTTGGGGAGACAGGGCTAATAAATAGGATTATCAAAACAAAAGATTTAGAAGCAAAACCAGCAAATTCAAAACCAAATGAGAGTTTATACAAATGCTTGTATCGGTAAATTTATTAGATCTGTTGAAATCAGTAGGCGCCTTAAATATAAATTCATTTTACTCTACAAAAAGTTTTCAATTGGGCAGGTGGAGACTCTACAGCAACATATAAAACAAATGTAATATTCTCTCCTGTAATGTGTCATTATGACCCTTATACAGATTTTTGAAGTACTCACAAAATAGGGGAAAAATAACATTAGCATGCCGAACTTATTGCTGTTTATATAACGATCGCTTTTTTCTTATAGCTGAATGTGGTATTTTTAACAGATACCTCTCCTACAGTCATTGTAATTTTGGCCTCTTCACCTTTCAGAAGAGTGTTATACAAAAGAATCATCACCTCTCCCTGATGTTTAATCAGGTCTCAGCATGCTAAGGTCCTTTTATGAAAGCTCCCTGGCAGGAAATCAAAGCCCTTTCTTCAAAAAACAATAAAACACAAAACAGAGGGATCCATCTATCAATCAAAATAGATTTCTCTTTAAAAAAAAATAAAAGAGATCCTCAAAGAATAAAAAGCTTTCACACTAATTAATGTCCATTAAAGCTCCCACCAGTTTAAAGACTTGAGCAAAGTCACGAATTATCCAGCTAATTCAAATCCAGAAGGTGCTTTTGCATCACTCATATGGATTGACAAGAAGTACTTCCCTAAAAAAAGACTAGAAAAGTTAATTCCAATTTACACTTCATATTTGCAAGCACACCCTTAGATGTCAGCTCTTACACATTTCACTGGAGTATAACATTGCAATCAATTATTCAGAATCAGATCTAATTCCATACACATTTATTGTTTACCCACATAACACCCAGCACAATGGTAGGTTTTAAAACACAAATATATTTAATTCATCCCCTTGCTTTTGAATAGTGTACAGTCAATTGTAATTCTGTTTCTTTAACAGTCTTTCCTATACCCTATATTCTCTATACATACTAATAACAGACTAGACCAAAACTATTTTAAATTTGTGCCTGAATTCCCTCTATCCCATGGGCCGGCCTATGCCTCCTATTTCTCAAGATAGGCTGTTAAATCTTTTTATATATCTTTAATTATTGTGTATTTGCCAGTATAACTGGTAATAACAACTACTTACAATTTATTTGGAAAGCGGTATGGAGCCTATAGGACAAAGGGAAAGAAACCTCACAGTGGCAAAATGATTAATTTCACTAAGTAGCTATGAATCAAATACATAGAGCACTGGGATTCCTTGAACCCAAATGTGTCATGACATAGCTCAGGCTTAAGAAGTCTGAACAACCCTACAAGGGAACTTTCTAACAAAAAAAGTCTACGATCTTCAGAGAAGACCACAACCAGCCCAAAGACAGACGGAGGGAAGTCTCGGTCTGGCACATGGTCTCTTTCTGAACAGATTTGCAGTTCAAATAAATGTCTTTGTAAATTATTTTACTATTGCATTACACTGGAGCAAATGACGACAAAGTATTGACACATGATAAAAAGGTGCCCCATGAATATGTTTTTGTTCTGTCAACAGATTTTCATTTCTTGTATGAACTAGAAAAACGACCCACCCATTCCTACGGTAACCACCAAAGAGCACTAACTAGTCTGCAGAGCCACTAAAGCATGTCCTTTGCTTCCTGTACTCACTTCTCACCCAAAAACTATGAAAGGCACAGCTTGCCCCAATGTCTCTCCTACGTAGTTCTCCACTAATCCCAATGGAGTTCAGCCCTACTGAGTTCCTGACTACCTGAATATGTCGTGCCTAATCCATTCACTCAGCATTCTTCCAGCATTTAATGAGCACCTATTTCTGCTCAATGCTGGGAACACAGGCAGTCTGTTCCACAGCATGAATTTTCTCCCCAGGCCTGGGACCAGGGCCTGTGCTATTACAGGAAAGAAAGAGGTAGGTGTCTAAATACATTAACCCAGAACAGTGTGACAAAAGCAACAACATAATCTGAGCAAAATATTATGTAGTACAGAGAACAAAAAGGAGACAAGGAAGAGTTAGTGGAAGGCTAAAAAAATATATAATTCTTTTGGAATCTTGGAAAATAAATAGGGTATATTTAGGCCAACAGTACCCGGGCAGAGGAGATAGTGTGTTCCAAGTATTTCCTGAGAGTGTTGGGAAATAGGAGAGGAAATAAGGCAGGAGCTACCATTTAAAAGACAGGTAAGCTCTCCCTAAGAAGTTGGCTGCCCCCAAAGAAATTCTAAATTTGATCAAGGAGGAAAAGGGGTTTGACAAAGGATGAGGGATATAATTTAGAAAAATTATGTCAAAGAATCAAATTTCTAATTAAAAGCAATAAGGTTAAAAACTCACTGACTGGCATAGGAAAAAGCCTATGACAAAGCCACACATTTAACAATATTAAAATAGTCTGTAATTTTTCCTAATAGAATATAAATTACCTAAAGCAGCAAGAGGCATTAGAAAACCTGAACAATACAGTAACAACTGAAAACTTTTTCAGGTTGTTTAATTTTTAGAAACTTTTTATTATAGAATATGTCAAATATGTGCAAAAGTGAAAAAATATATCATGAACCAACTCCCACAGAATCAGAGTTTCAAATTACTCCTCCAGACTCAACTAAGATATTCTATACTCTCATCAGTAAATAACTGGAACACTTACACAAATATTTTCTAAGGACCACCATTCCAAAGCGAGCAGCTGGGTGAATTCTTTCAAACTTCTTACCTCATAGAGCACTACAAAAGATAGAAGAGCTAGCATACCACACAAGAATTCAACATAAACTGACGCCAAAGCTTAAAAGCTCTCCTCTCAAAAAAAGGCAGAAAAACAATACCAAAAACTAGAGAGAAATTTTTCATATGAAAGTAAACACAAAATCCCAAATATTGGTAGTAGCTAAATTGCAGGCCACATAAAACCTAAGGACTTCCAGTTTCCTGAACCAAAATCAGCAGCTTATAAAAGAAAAAAAACCCTGAAATTATTAAATCAATAAGAATAATGTAATACTATAAAATGTTTTCCAAAAACACAAGTAAGGGTAAATATAACATATTCTCAATTTAATCCCTAATATAGCTAAGTAAAGGAAGATAATGAAATCCCAAAAGATGACAAAATGTCTTTAAAATATTTCAATGTTTATGAATAATTTCAAAACTGCAAAATATAAATAGCAAGCATTTTTCTTAATATCAGACTAAATTGTTACATCTTGGCATTCCATTTAAACCCCAAAATGAGACAAGAATAAAATGAAAATACTTAGGAATAGATTGCATAAAATTTTATTATATGTAGAAATCACAAAAGAGCAGAAATGATGACTTAAATAAACAGTTACAAATGTTCCTATATAGTGAAAATAATGTTGCAAAGTACCCATTTCTCAATTTTATATAAATATCACTTCTACTCGCAGTTCCACTAGAATTTATATTGCATTCTTAACAACAAGAGAAAATCTAATAAATTTCATATCAAAAAGCAAAAACAGCCAGAGCATTATTTTAGGTGGCATGTACTATAAGATACTGGAAATACATCTTAATATGACAGTATATGCTACCAACAAGAAAAGAAACAGTAAAATAATCTAGATGTTTGATGTTTATAAACAGTCAAAATTATTCACTGAATACTTTAGTTCCATCAAAATAACAGGAAAATTTAAAACAAAAATGAAAAATACAACAAGAAATACAGTCAAGAGTATATATCATTTTAATTGAAAGTACATTATTATTTCAGTAATTAGGGAGTAAGGAAGGTCTCCCTTAACAAGTCATAAACCATAAAAGAAAAGAAAGACTAAAAGATTTTAGTTGGGAAAAACCCAAATATTAAAAGGCTTTCTCAACCAAAAATATTTGGTATTTATGAATGATGGAGATACTAATCTGAATATATCATAAAGAGTTATCTCAAATCAGGTTAAGTATAAGTACCTTCAAAACAATACGGACATTCTGAATAAGCAAATCACAATTAAGAAAGTATAAACAACAGAAAAGACAAACAAGAAAAAAAATTAAAATTCATTACTAATTAGTTTAGTAGAAATTACCATGATAATATAATGAATTTTATTTTTTTCCCAATGAATGAGCAAGGCTTTTATTTTATTTTACTTTATTATATATAATGACAAGTCTCAGTGTTTGCTAGGAGGTCAAGAAGGAGTACTCTGAAATGTTCCCACTTGACATAAATTAATATAAATATTCTCCAGGAAATTTGTATAGAAAATAGATTTAAAAGGTCCCTTATCATTCGACCAGGAAATATATACTTTTAAAATTACCTTTGAGAAAGGGTTTTATTAAAATCTGAGTGTGACAAGAAAAGATTTTGACAAAATATTTAGATAAATCAGATTAGAAATAAGTAGTTTCATGTTATGTAAAATGTGATGAATTTCTACTTACTGATATAGTAACATTATTCTTATTATTATTACCTCTATATTATTATAAAGAATTCCACCCCATCTTGAACACACACTCACACACACACACACACACACACACACACACACACACACACACATTCTGCCTTCACAGATTAGGTAAACTCAGAGGGTTAAGAGACAGATCTGATGTCAACTGATGATTTTAAGGCTAATGTCTATCAGACTTTTAAAGTTCCTAAACATACTTACACTCACTGCTAACTCAATACTTTCGTAATCCTGTGATTCATATCATAGCTTAGCAAGAGCTATAGCCCCTTACAATATGAAACTTTAGGCTAAGCCCCTTCCATACAGACTCTGAGCTGACCCTAGCAAGTACTCATAGATAGCTTTGAGTGAAGAATCAATTCTCACATTTTTGCAAAAAAAAAAATATATATATATATGTATATATATATATATATATATATACATATAGTAGTATAACTAAGCCAAAACAGCATTTTTTAAAGTTATGATGTAATCATAGTTAATGGAGTAAAATAAAGAAAAAGTCAATGGGTTGTTAAGCACCAGATACATTCCAAAACTTGCTCGACAGGAAAACGATGCCATTCACTGCTCTTGGTCAGTTAAAAGCTTCAGTGAGAAAGACCGAGACATGAGAAAAATCAAGGAAACCATTTGCAACAGGCAAGATACAAGGGAAAAAGTTGATAATTAATAAAATAAAAGAATAACAATTCTATTAACAAGTCATTTTTTTCTCTGAGCACTTCTCATAAATGAATTTAAAATAATTTTCCAATGGTATCAATGAGAAAAGGTAGAAGCCATGATCATAGGCAACTCTTTCATTAAAATGGTTTCTCTTTATGCTTCATTAATAACTCCTAAAACAAAGAATATGAAATATCATTTCCAGATTTAAAAAACCCAGTATAACAGAGTCATGGGGAAAAAAGTCTTGCCTTTGTTTTGTAAATAACGGAAAGTAGATGATTAAGCGTCTTATGTGAAAAACCAAAAATGCTACCACAAGTTTATATTTGTATTCTACTCTGCCCATATACTAATGGAAAAAAAAAAAAAAGAAAAACAATGTCATAACTGAATTCATGTCTGAGTCAGAGAACTTCAATTTTTTTACATTAATTCACTGGAAAACACTAGCCCTTGATCTACAAAGAAACATTCCGAATACAACACACGTATAGGTCAGTTTAAATTCTTTTTAGAATAAGGAAAAGAATGGTAAATACCATATGAATGAGTGAATGAATGAATCACTTTCTTGGGAAAGAAGGGAAACACTTTTACACAGCAACTTCCTACACATTCCAAATGGTGTCCAGAGTACATCTGAATATGATAGAAGGATTTTTTTTTTTTTCAAAGTACATCTGAATATGGTGGAATTATTTCTTTTCTACTCAGGCCATATCTCCATGTCCCTTGAAAACTACAAGTATGGAAACATTTTCCTCCTAAAAAAATCACAATGATTTCTGCAGTGCCCAAAGTTTTTAATCTTATCCTTGCCAAGGTACATCTTGAAGGGAAGTCAGGAGAAAAAACACTTGCTAAAATGTGTGAAGCTAGCTCTGTAAAATCAAAGACAAAATGCCTATATATCGTAGATATTAAACCAGTGCATGTGTAACAGGTATATTTAGTATTTCAAAAGTTCATGGCTATTTGAGTTCTATAAAACAGGCCTCTCCTTAGAATAATTAGATTTCATATTACCCTCATCATCAAAGGATTTTAAGTAAAATCTACTCTGAAAGAATTTTATACAAAATGGTTCTCTTATTTCCAAGTGGGCAAGGATGTTTTCATTCATTCATTCATCTATCTAGTCAGTTAGCTTATCTATGTGGCACATCTTTGGATCAACACTCTGTATCAGGCACATGTAGGGGCTGGAGAGGAAAGGCAAATAAAACATGTTCATCTTTAACTACAATAAAAGGAGAAGATTATTATGCACTATGAAATGTGTAAATTGTTTGGGGAGATCAGAGGAAGGAGAGACGAATCCCAAATGAAGGATTTGAAGTAAGGCTCTTTATATAAAGTGGCCTCTGAATTGGTTCCTGAATAAGTAAAATGATTTAAGTACACTTAATTTAATTTCAGTCTAACCTGGCTAAAATCAGACAACATGTATCAAGTGTTTCCCTTAATCCAGATACGTGTTTATAATCTGTGACTAGTTATTTATATTTTGTCATGTTATATTCTCTAATTTGAAGAACAGTATAGTCTATAAATATAAGTTTTAGGGTTGACTAGAACTGAGCCAAAATATTTATTCTACTACTTAATATCATGTGATCCTTGACCCATTTCCCAACTTCGCTATACTTC
Organism: Solenodon paradoxus; assembly: GCA_004363575.1. NCBI lineage: Eukaryota > Metazoa > Chordata > Mammalia > Eulipotyphla > Solenodontidae > Solenodon > Solenodon paradoxus. The sequence goes on along the minus strand of RJWH01002254.1, from coordinate 218,604 downwards.
AATTTCCTCATCCATTATACAATGATAATAAGAGTGACTACTTGGTGATTTTTTTTGGTGAAAATTAAGTTTTAAAAAGCATGCAAAACTCTCAGAATGCTTACTAACGTAAGTAAGCACTTGATAAAAAGGCATAGCTAATCTTATGCATTGAAACTTAATCTTCCTTAAAGAATTCAGGAGACACCTCAAGTACAAACTCACAGCTGCAATGGCAACGTCTACCCCAATACTAGAATCCTCCACATTATTGTGTTTCTGTGTCTGGCACTAAGTAGCTCACTGTGTCTCTTAAAAGGCAGTGCCATGGGTTCATCATTGTTCCTGAATTTTACCTGGTTTAGGAAAATGACTGTCTAATACTGTGTGATGCTACCCAGAGCCCAACAACACCCAGCATCTTACATGCCACAGCCTGTCCCTTTAACTCAGATGAGCTCAAGCCAGCCCCTAAATTTTTAAAGCTCAGATTCAGCATATTCTATATGATGCAAATTTGGCTGCATATCCAAGACAAGTAAAGAGTGCAAATAATATGAGCACCATCATTACTCTGAGAGCAAAAGCTATTACATATTACAGGTCACGTAGGTATAAACTAGACCGGCGCTATCCACATGTGGCTACTGAGTACTCAAAATAACCCAAGATGAAATGTGTTGTAAGTGTAAATTACATACCCAATTTGGAATACTTCCTACACAAAAAAGAATGCAAAACACTCTTCATTCATAATTTTTGTATTGATTGACATGCCACACTTCTTTCAGTTTTCTGGCAGGCAAGCATAAAGATATTTTCATCTGAGAGGCTCTCAGCAATCCTAACGGAGGTGCTAGTTCAATTCTAGGACCATTGGGCTAGGTAGCTACCAGCAGGCAACTAACTCAGGAGCCTCTCCTGACTCATTTAATGGTGTGATACACCAACACTCCATTTTCAAGAATGTCAGGTAGCACCTTACTGCTCACTGATTCAAAAAACTCTCATAGCTGAGGACCAAAGCTTTTTTTTTTGAAAGATGATTTTATGTTGTCTGCTCGGTAAAGAATGAAATTAAGAAGGATCTAGAGGCTGGTTGGACTATTAATTCTAAGAAAACTTGAAGAAACAAAGTCCTGCTCCTCCATATCCATCACATTTTCTTTAGGATCACCTAAGAAGACTCTAGTTTTCTGTAATGTTTTCAACATGAAAATCCATTCTCTTCAAGTCAGTTGACCAACCATGAGCAAAGAAAACACTTCTCTATTCACTACTGAGCATTAGATGAATTTAAGGTAAGACAGGTATGTGGGAGCCTGAGGGCAGGAAAGCAAAGATCTGATTAATGCCTAAAATATGAAAATGATCTCTTTATAGAGGACCAATACAGCCTCCATTCTCTTGTTGCCACAAAAAAATAGTAAATTCTAGTATCTAATTTCTAAAGAGAATAATCTCTTTGTAAAGAGAAAACTGCTTTAATAAATTACCAATTATTGTAGTATAAAATATTTGCCTGAGTAATCCTGGATAAAAATAAAGCTTGGGGGTCTTCATAATATACAATAATGAATCACAAACACAAAAACACCAACTGGTATTTGTGTTGATGGCTTAAAAGCACTTTTATATCTATTTCAATCAACAGATAACCTGTGAATTAGATAAGGAGACAATATTTTCCCAATTTTATAAATAAGAAAGGAGTTTACACCTAGAATTAACAAAAGCAAGAACCAAAATTCAAGTCTCTTAAGAGCAAATCGCTTATTTTGAAATGACCCCATCATGTACTCTATTGGAACCACATCACTGTTAATATCTCATTATTTAGAAGACCCAGGGAATTTTATTTTAAAATTCTTAAAGAACACACGGGCATGATCCTTGGAGTTGGAAATCCTGTCTGCGTATAATGTGAAATTGCATGAAGAGTTGTGGGGGGGAAAAAGAAAGATTATTTTGTCAATATTTTTAATTTTATTTTTCTCATTATAAAGGTGGTATGTGTTTACTGGAGAAACATAAACAAGAATATGTAAATGCCTATTAATTTCACAAACCACAAGAATCACTATCTATATGTTAATAACTACTGATGCACATACGAGGACAATCTTCAATATATTTAGCAGACGTGGTACCTCAGAAAAGGGACTAGTCATTACAGATTACCTTAGCCAGTCTACATAGCAGTACCAGTTGGTATACTGCCCACAGTTGCTCTAAATATACGTAATATTTTTCATGGACTCATAAATTTAATGATTTTCAACCTCCTTTTTAAAAACCACAGTACAGCTGAACATGTTATAAAGCATGTTTCAATTTTCCTATGTACAGAAAGTCTTCCCTAGAATTTAAAATGTGGTTTCCCTTCTGGAACAAAAGATGTGAGATACAGTATCCTTTTTTGCTAATCATAAATTCCATATGGATTCACTGACCATCATCTACTTATAAAGTACTAAGTACTAGGTGAGAAGAGTAGGAAAGGCTGTGATTCTTCCCTTAATAACTTCAAAGTCAGTAACAGCACTTGGCTCTGCATGAGAACACAGGTCAGTGGAGTGCCTGGGCTCATTATTCCAAAAGTGGTGAGGAAGACAATTGCAGGCTTCATTGCTTTGTTACTTGAAGCTTAATTGTAACTTCTGCTAAATAACCTTCTTGAGCAAGTCCTTGGTTATTTTATCAATGTATATTGAATAAATTCAACCACAGAACTGATTAAAGATGATGTCATGCTCTTCACTACCTTATACATACTAACTGATTTTCCTCCCAACAATCCCATCAGGTAGTGCCTACATGCACCCCCATTTTAAGGATTTGGAAATTAAGACTTGGAGACATTCATTAGTTGACTAAGTTTACACTGCAGATTCTCTGACTTCAAGAGCCAGGCTCTCAACAATATGTTCACTGCTTTACGATAATGACCACGGAAAGAGAGTAACAATAAATACATCAAGCAACATATGCCCAGCCTAGAAGGCACTGAGATAATCTGATCCCCACTGATCTTACATTTTCTCAACCTACTTTCCTCTGTGCTTCAGCCTCACAGTTCTTTCTGATAAAAAAGTAAACTGAGCTCTCTCTCCCCACACAAAGGCCTTCGCTCTACCTGCAATGTTCTTCTCCCCCTTCATAACACAAACATGGATCTCAACCTTAATACCACACCATAAATGTCACGTCTCAAAAAAATATATACCTGGTGATCCATTCTGGAAACTTCTGATAGTACTCTGCTTCCCATCCCCCATTTAAAACATGAATGAAGCAGAATGTAAAACTAATCGGTACTAATATGTACCCAAAGATACTCATATACCTGCCATCGAAGCCTGGAATTAAAAAAAAAAAAAAAAAAAATCTAAAAAATAAGAAAAGGAAGAAAAGTATCTGGAAAGTATTATCCCAAGAGCTCAACAATGATTTCATGAGTGTGTGAATATTAATAAACTTCGGAGATCTTGTTGCTTGCTTGCACTTCCTAATCTTCAGTAATTGACATATATCAACTCTCATAGTATATTTCAAAAGCATAATGGCAACTCTAAAATAAGCAGTAACCTTTTTTTGCAAGAAAAAAAATTTTTTTTTTTTTTACTTGAGCATGTGTTGTACATGTCTAGGTTCTCTATTAAGTATCCAAAGTCATGGCAAATAATTCAAGAATTGATGATGCTGCCTTTGTCCTTCACAGGCTCCTTTTTGGAGGACAGAAGAGGACTGAAATTGAAGGAATGGTTTTAACAACAAAAGCGAGTAATAATTAGCAGTTGAGGAAGAAATGCCCTACCTGCTATTCTCCAAAAAAGTAAGTCTGTGGTAGGGCATGAAGATACATGAAAGCAATACCCCAATGAAAAGCATCAAATGAGACTCTGTCATTATCCCCTAGCCCCCATACACAAAAAGTGACTCTGCAGGACAGGCATTTCCCCTGCCCTTGCAAATACCTCTCTCAGAGAACAGGTCAGCTAAAATGAAAGAAAGCAGTCTGGGATGGAACTGACTCCTGAGGAATGGAGGGAGTGTCTTCATGTCTCTTGGTGAACTTCCAGGATTTACACAGCAGCAGGTTTTTAATGTGGTTAGCCCTTTCACTGAAAATCCCGTTTTAAAATCTCTTTTTTATGAGCTCAAAATAAATGAATTGCCCAGTTGGATAATTGGGACAATGTACAATTATTTGGTCAAATGTCAAAATACCTACCAGGCTTTGCTGATATAGACAGGACAATAAGGCTTACAAAATGCCACATTTGGCATCAGTCCATTTGACAGGAAAGAAATGGCTATCCTAACATTGGCAATCAAATAAAAAGAACTTCTTAAAATACCTGCTGGCACGAATGTGCTTTTATTCTAAGGATAAACTCCACTGAACAACTTGACTTTCCTTAAAGAAAAAAAATTATGGAAAATAAATAAGGGGCTTATCAAAATAATTGTTTTCACCAGTCCCATTTTCAAAAAAACTGAGCATATGTGACAGTCATGTCAACAGACTGCTGAGTTCAGTGCCACCAAACCAGGCAAAGAATGTTTCTCAAAGAAACAAGTAAAACTAGAGATTTCTATTTGGGCCTAAGACTTTTTATCACTAAATTAAAGAAATAGGAAATAGGAAAGAATTTGTGGTTTTTTTCACAGAATATATTTAAGGTATATTGTTTAATTTATTTTATAGACTAGTATTGCTCTAATTTTCTAAAGTGATTTTTCTTTTAACACTAAGTATTCAGGACTCCAGCCTTCAGGGGCTCAGTTTCAAGTTATATCTGGTGTTGGGACTGGGATTTTATATTCTTTACGAAATATCTCTATTTTTTTCTGTGCTCTTTGCCACAAGCTAGAGTTGAGAAACAGAAAATCCATTTCTTTCATTTGGTGTCTATGCAAGAGAAGCAGATTATAAAGCAGAAAAGGGTGCTTATTGCCTGCTACAACCACCCAAAGTCCTCATGCAGGATTTGTAAGTGAAATCTGATGTCTAAAATGCTAATTGAGAAAACCCTCTGGTTAGGAAAATTATTCAGTGGAACAGTAGTTTAGATATTAGGTAAAATTGTAGAAAAGACTCACATTAGTGTTTAACAGTGCAAAGATCGCTCTTTGCAACTTTAGAGTAGGAGGGCATGGGTACAATTTAGGACCACTGAACAATGCAAGAAGCATATAAAATTTTACATAAGAACTAAGAGAAAGAGAAAATGACCCCAGAAATAGAATACAAAAGCATCACAAGTATTTCCTTTAAAGGTTTTGCTAGGGAACACAATGGGTCTACTCCCTTGGTGAACACTGGCAAAGGACACAAACCAAAGTTCCTCTCTGCAAGGAAAGTTTTATTACTTGGAATAAGGAGACAGGAAGATAATCCTTAAAGCGCTGCCCCCTCCAGTGCTTGACTCAGGGTGCTTTACTGAGGCTCAATGGAGGAAGTCAGTGGTGACTGGTTAGCAGGTTACTAAGAAAGACTCCAAGTTTACCGCCCAGCTATCAGCCTCCCTTATGCGTGGTCATACTTGCTCATATACTGCATTCAAAAACAGATGTGAAACTCTTCTGGGTGATGATTTTAGTATTAAAATGAAGCAAAGTCACCTATAGATCATAGCAGTCAGTACCTGCTTAGGCATTAGGGTAAATCAGAAACACTTAGCCTCTTCAAAGACTTTCTTCATCTAATTCCCCTGAGGCATTTATCCTATCATCTACAACTATGTTAGTCAGCTAGGTTTGAATGGCTTTTCAAAGTCCAAGGCCTTGAGGGACTCCCTTGGGTTTTGAGAGTGGCCTCATGGAACATTTTCTTTTGTACTATTAGATCTCCTATTGCTTGCCTACAAACAGTTTTATTATCCTTTTCCTATTCTGATTAGAAGTGTGCACCTTGGATTTAAAACATCACTGCTCTCTAAGAAACTGAAACTGCCTCATAGACATAAACTCTGCCTTTATTCCTAGAGAGAGAAGCATCTGCACTGGTGTCATGTCGATGCGACTAACTTCTCCCTCCCCTCACTTCTCAAAGAGCCTTTAAGACACTGCCAATAGGCGATTCTTTGTTACTCTGCAGTAACTTGTGTGCCAAGAACTGTTCACAGGTTTGCAGACAAATTTGGATCAATGTGCAATAAGCATTTTTACTACAACTGAATGCACATCCTGTGAGACAGAAACCCCAGCTAAACAGCTCAAATGGAGCAGGTAAAACTCTCTCCAATCTTTGGGTATGTTGGAGCCAGGACCTTATTCACTGGATAATGGAAAAATCTGCTTCTGAACCTGAGCGGGAGTGAGTTAAGGCAACAGATCATCCATATCCAGTTAGAATCAAGTGGATGGTGGCATGCAGTGAAGATATGTGGCTCTCCAAGGGGTTCCTTTAGGTCAAGATCATGAATGCTCCTAATTACCTCTTACTTATTTCTTGGTTGTCTAATAATCTTTGAATTTGCTCTCTCCCCCCAAAAAGTGTCTAGAATTTGCAAACATTCTTTAAGTGCTTAGTTGAAAATGATTGTGCTCATCACACCTAAGTGGATATAACATCCATTTTCTGTGCTATTATTCTTTAAATTGCCTTGTCTTAAGGCCAATGGAAGGCTTTGGGACAGTCTACAAAGAACCACACTTTTCTGTTCATGGGAAAGTGCTAGGGGTTAGTCATCTACAGTGAAGAAACCCAAAAAAGCTGACTTTCAAGGGGTCATCTTGCATCAACACCAGCTCTACACCGCCACCACCACCAAAACCAATGTGTTGTGTTGAAAAGCAGCTGCTCGAAAACTCACAGAACTGAAACTGCGCCTGAAAACTGAGAATGTGACCTTCTTTGGAAATAGATATTTTTATTTTTTTTACAGATTTACAGATATCATCAAGATGAGGTCATACTGCACAAGAGCAGACTCTAAATCTAGTATGATTGCTGTCCTTATAAGAGGGAAACTGGGACAACAAAATACAGTCACAATAAGGGAGAAGGCCATGTGAGGCTGGCAGCAGAGACTGACTGCAGGGGCAAATACGCAAGCTAGGGAATGCAAAAGATTAAGATGACCAGCAAAGTTAGAATAGAAATGAAAGGACTGTTGAGATCATTCAGAGGGAACACAGATGTGCCAAGACCTTGATTTCAGACTTCTAATCTTTAGTACTTGAAATATTTCTATTGTTTTAGTCACCCACTTTGTGTTACTTTATTAAATTGGTTTTAGGAAACTAATACAACTCCCATCACCTCCAAAAACCCCATGTTCCCACTACTACATGTGTCAACTTCCACCTCATCACCAGCACAACAAAAACATTTATGTAAAAGATAACTCAGGTCAACACTGAGGCTTTGTTTTTGCAGTTAACCGCTAATACGACAAGATGGACTCATGTCAGAGTCTTTACTATCAGTGGTCCAAGCCCTACTTCTGGGATAACAAATTTAATCTCTCCACTTTTCTATCCCCAAACTACTAGTTTGAATTTGACGTGCCTACTTTTTTCCCATTCCCACACTGAGAAGAGGAAAGGTGGTTTAACATAAAAGAGACATGAAGATATTTCATGTTAACCCCATAATCAGACAGCACTGGGGCAAATGGCTTCTAAAAAGGTAAAGTAACTTGTGTAAAGTCGATGAATCAGCTTCTAAAAGAACCAGATCCAGAACTCAGATCTCCTGACTGACTCAATCAACTCTACGAGACAGCTTTCCACAGAGGCAGTATCTTTTTTTTCTCAATACCTATTCTTAAATACTGGGAGGCTATATGTGAAAAGTATCAAAATCCCCCACCCTATTACTAATTGGCTCATTTAAGTCTCATTTAACATTATCAGAAATAAATGTTCAGAGATAAAGTTATGTAAATATTCATGATTAAGCCAGTGTTGTATCTCATGATGACATTAAAGGAAGATGTTTTCTAATATAAGCAGCATACAACTAAAAATATTTCCGCTGCTGGGGAAGTGTCTAATATTAATTCAACATACCTGAATAAAATTGAAATAACTTGGAGGGCTCCTCAAAACATAACAGGTAGAATTCTTATCTGGCAATCAGTAAGAAACTTTGGAAACAGGAGCACACTGATCAGTACGTTAATGAAGATTATCTACCTCTAGCATCTAAGAATCAACAAATTAAAGAGGGCCTCTGTGTTCTAAAGCATCAGGTAAGACAAAAAAATAATGATAAACACAATTAGGCATATTGATTCTCCTAGTTCTTTCAAAGTCATCTCATTGTACCAGTTTTCAAATCAGAGTGTCTCAAGATGCAATCACTAATACTGAAATGTCACTTCTAAAACCCAACTTCTGAAAAATCTGGAATAAGGGTATTGAGGAGTTTATAATCTTGATATACAAAGAACCCCACTATTTTAAAATAATAATTAAAATTAGGTCCCCAGATGACACACCCTGGTGGAACAGCAGTTGAGTCAGTCACCTCCAAAAGAGTACTATCTATGAATATCCGAAGGAACTAGGTTCAAGTCCCAGGTCTGGGAGAACCACAAATGTGTATAACTAAATAAAGTTTAAATGTTCCTTCCTCTCTCTTCTTGCCTGACAACTCACCTCCATTCCTGACTGCACCTTGCCTTCAAAAAAGGAAAATTAATCTAAAATATTAGCTTCCCAGTGAAAGATGTAATTCTGTACAATCCAGCTCCATGCTTAGAATCAAAAATGTGAATTCACATATTTATGCAGTTACTCTGAATACCCTCTGTTAAAAATTTTTTAATTCCAGTTTCTTTCATATCATTTCCTTTAGAGAGTTTTATCAGAGGTATCCTTTTATTTCTCTTACTAAGTAGATACTATAATAATGGAAGAAAGAAATTCTTTCATTTAAAAATGATTATGTGAATCAACAAAAACATGCATTTTTTAAATTTTATACAAACAGTAATGTATATGTCTTCATTATTTTCTAAGACTTAGAAATATTAAGCATATAAATCTGCAATTAACATCACCATCCACTATTTCAGTCTCCATCCGAGAAGTCACCCACATATATGAAGACTCTTGACACAGTCAAGTAAGAGCTGTAAGCTTCTAATTAGCATACATACTTGGGAGTTACTGTTTTCTTTTAGATAGTGGCTACAGATCCTCTATAATTCTTGAAAGAAGTAAAAAAGAATTCTATGACTAAATCTGTTGTTTAAATGTTTTATTTTTCCCTAAATAATTCATTTCTTCCAGAAATTAGGTCATGTGTGACACAGGTAGTAAACGAACAAAAAATTCCACAAATGGTAGTATTTTTCCTGGAAATACATAACCTATTGGAAGTCTAACAGGTATTCAATGTAATAACTCCAAACCAAACTACTAAATCGCCCAACTTTAAATCTCTTTCACTCCTGCAGTCCTTTTCAATAATACTATCATTCGCTGAGTTTTCACAGATTAAAGAAAACAGACAAAACACTCTTTTCTTTCTTAAGTACACTCTTTCCTAATCACTTTGCTCCCCACATGTGCTTTTTATTTATGAATATTTATCATAGATGCCACATTGGAAAATCTTCCAGGTACACCTTTGTAGCTCAGGTGCTAAACTGGTCACTGGGGTATGGACCATGGGGGCTCCAACCTGGGGTCAGAAGGAACAACCAAAACAAATGAACGAATTTTAAAAGCGCTTCCTTCTCCTCTTCCTTCCTTTAAAAATATGCTTCTTTCTCCTCACCTTTGTTCTCTTTAAAAAAAATATTTTTAATCAAAACACCATATACCCACTCTTCTGCTCCTACTCCAGCTGATGCCCATTACTCCTTGCAGCTAGACCCCCAGGATAGAATTTTCAGTTTTGCTACCATTCAGGCCTCTCTATAGCATATTTTCTATAGAAGTTAACTACACCCCTACTAAGCAGCCTCCAATAATTTCCTACAATTTAGGGAACAAATTCAAAGTTCTTACTGTAACATAACTCCAGCTCTCAGATATTAAGCGCTGCCATTCTGTCCCCAACCCTCTTCATTGCACATTCAGTCATTCTGGATACTATGTTGTTTTCGAATAGGACAAACATACTTCCATGTCAAGATCTTGGTATACGTTCTTGTACCTGCCTCGAACAGGTTTTCTGCAGGTATTTCCTTGGCTTCCTCAAACAACGCTACCTAAGCTCAGGATCTTTCAACAACCCTATTTAAAACAGCACCCCCAATAACTTCATTTGAATAAAAGACAGGCTCTTCACTGAGACTGAGACTGACACTGTAATTTAGGGTGAGATGAGAACGTGTGGGAAAGGAACATTTGATTGCATATGGTGGAAGAAAAGAGTTTACTTTTTCTTTGACTACATCCTTTTCAATGAAACTAAGGTGATGACGATGGCGACAACAATATAAAAAGTAGTCAATAATTATTGAACATATGCCCAGCACCATTCTGGACAATACTGAGTTAAGGGTGAACAATGATATCCATTTGATTCTAACAACAGCCCTATAAAGTAGGTATGTATCATCATCCTCCTTATTCAGATGAATTAACTAAGATACAGAGAAAATCAAAAAGAGCATGCTTACCCTCAAACAAGTTAATCTGATAAAGACCCTGAAAAGAAACATGAACACACAGAATTATAAAATGTATAAAGCTACGGAAATATTTAAAGTCTACTCATGTTTGCACAAGGACACTTCCTCTAATAAACAAAGATATGGCCCATGACATTTGAAAGATTCTCCAAAGGCAAATTCTAATTATGCAATCACAAACAATCCCAATGCAGAACAGAACAGAATGCTTTCAAAGTGCCAATCCAGGCACCGTGTAAGGAAGGACGTTTAAAGAACAAGAAGACAATAGGAAAATTGGTAGATAGAGGGCAAGTCCTGATAAGTAGTTATAAAAACAAAGTTAAAAACTGATAGAAGTATAAGATTAATTAAAGGTGTTCCTTACATTATGTTCTGTCTCCAGCTTGTGCTATGTGAATCTAGTGACAGATGTGGAAGAGACTATTGTTGTTCAACTTCTCTCTGATTCCATGTTCTATGGGGAGACTGAAAGGAAGTCTAGTATAGTCTTCAATCCTCTAAGACTCAAGCGTGAGGTCCAAGAAATGACACAACCAGGTAGTCAAAGGTTTAGAGTTAAGAGCATGTGCCACACCTGGAAGAACATGAGAAAAAGGAAAATTGCTAAAAGAAGATAACTGAACACATTATGATTTGCACTAAGAGGAGGAGAAGAGCATCAATGACCTAGGGGTAAAATGAGGCTTAGTTTGTGGTGCATAAAAAAACAGGAAGAGTGATCACTTAGAGACCAATATGCATTCATGAAAGGCAAAACAAGCAACATGAATGCCTTTTCTTTTATTTTGCTAAAGCTAAATAATGGTATGTAATGTTGTGGCAGAAGACCTTTTCTTGACCTCAATGCAAAAGTGAGTCTGCCAGGAATTTTCCACAGTACTACTGAGGCTGTAGCTATGTCCAAGGACATACAACAAGCATCCCTCCTACTCTGCAGCTATATACAACTGATAAGAGTTGCCAGTAGAAACCACACATAGCCAAGGAGGTGAATATCTACCTCAGAGCATAAAAGGAGTTCCCCTAAACCCCCCATTGCTCAGCTTTGGGTAACAACATCCCTGGGCCAGTACCGGTACAATAAAGTGCTTTTCTCAACTTGAGTGCACAGCTGTCTGTCTTCTCACTGTCTGGAGGCTCTGCCTTAACAATGTCAAATTCATGAAATATGAAGCTGGAAAGAACATCTAATATAAGCATGAATGGGCCAGGATGGTCCTTGTCTATAGGTCTAATATTCAGTCCCGCACTGAACAATTAAAAGAAAAACTGACAGTGACAATCACCACCTTTATGTAAGCTCTAACTACTTACCAGACACCATGCTTTTACACACATCATCTCCTTTTATTCTCACAACAGTCTGCTGAGGCGGGAACTATGATATTCTCATGTTAAAGATGAAAGAACTTAGGTTGAGAGAAGATTTGTCAAAGAGCACAATTATTTACAAAGGTGGTAGTTAGAGAGTTAGGGATTAACTACTGCACTCCCAAAGGTAGTAACCAGGAAGCTATGGGAATATGAAGCTTTGATATATCAAAGTAAATTGGCAAGAGTATTGACTGATCTTAGAGATAAAAAGATCCAGGGAAAATAAGATGGCAGCTTGACAGAGGTGAAAGCTTGTTGTATGGAACAGGGACAGACTTGTTTTGTCAATTCCAGAGAGCAGATTCCACATGGGTAGAAGGTGGAAAGTGATAAAGAATGAGACAGCATGTCTAAGGATTAGCACCATCTGGTAGTAGAAAAGAAGTCTAAGACCACGGTGAGTCTGTCACTGAAGGAGATGAAGCAAAGGCAGGGCAGGCATTTCTGTCAGCAGATAGTCAAGGGATTCAAATAAGAGTGGCTAGCTAGACTGGTAACCTATCAGATTTCCTCAAAATTCTGAGATTTCAGAATGATGCAAATCTGTGATATTATTAAAATATATTTTGAAGTCCCAAATATATTCATGTTTATCTCCTAGATCACAATAAGTCCCCCCTTTTTAAAATTTTATTGAAGACTATTACATCACATACTATAGGCCTAAAGTGTGCATTATCATAAATCAGCATCTAAACATAACACATTAAGTTTATCACCAAGTGTCCAATTCCATCCTTCATCATATAATTGACCTCCTTTATCTGATTTGTTCACCTCCCCTGCTGGTAATCAGGAATTTGATTCTCTAGGACTTAAAGTCTATTTTTGTTTGATTTGATTAATTTGTTTGGTTTCTCTATATACCACACCTAAATGGAATCATAAAATGTTTGTCTTCCTCCTGATTTATCACACTAAGCATAATTCCCTCTAAGTATCCACGTTTTTGCAAATGGCAGGATTTCATCATTTTTAATCACGAGGTAGTATTTGGTTGTGTACATATACCATAACTTCTTTATCATTTCATCTGTCCATGGGCATTAGTTTTTATTTCAATTCATTGGCAGCTGTAAACAGTGCTGCAATAAACACAAGGGTGCATGCATCTCTGTGAATTCGAGTTCTGTGTTTCAAAGACAAATGCCCAGATGTGGGATAACAGATCCCCTCTCGATTACCATGTCCTAAGAGGCACTGATAACTGGGGCATATATTTAGAGACAGGGCTCCATGCTTTGCTGGAATCATTGAATAATTTTGCATCCATCTTTAGATGGTAACATGGAAAACCAAAAACAGTTGAACATGTTTTTCTTTCACTTCGCACCATCGCCCTGAAAAAACAGTGATTGGTACTGCTGCCTGGACAAGGCCTTTCGGAGATAGCTAATGAGGCCTCCAGGCCCTAGTGACTGAAACTCTCCAGATGGGCTCACTCAAGTGTTTGAAACTATGGAATGTTGACCATATGATACACTGGTTCCTCACACACTTTTATCTTTCCCGTATTAAGCACTATTAGCCAAACAGAAATACCAGAGACAGTGATTTGGCTGAATTCAATGTCTCCATGCAACATTTATCTCCCTTCTGGAAGTCAGTTGTGTTATGTTTACATCAGTTTATTTAATTTTGTTTTCCTCTATCACATTAACCCACTGTGTGGGTTTTCACAAGTTAGAGAAAAAACTCATACATGACTTGTGCCTAATCTTTTATGAGAAACACAGCTGGTCCTATTGCTGTTCACAGCATATCTGGAAATGATTCTGAGATACAATTACATGCTGCGCACCTGTGGGTCCGGTGCTGCCTGAGATGGAACCACATACACCAGGACAGCAAGGACTCTCAGTCTACAAGACAAATTGTACACTAATCTTTCCCACAAAGTATCCAACTTAATTCCTTAATTCCTTTTTTTAAGAAAAGGAAAGGTACAGGAAGGAATGAAGGCCAGTAGAAGCATGCAGTCAGGAAGAGAAAGGAGGAAACCCAATTCTATTTATATGATTTGATTGTTAATCTTAACTGTTGCTCCCTGGCCCTGGGCTGGGTACTTGGGATGTACATGGACTATGCCTGGTGGACTAAATCACTAAGGCACCAGAGCAGGCCCAACCCTACTTAATTCTAGAAATATTTCTGAGAGGTTGATATTATTATTCCAAATTTAGAATATCCAGTAGTAAATTTGTAATTAAAACCACTGGAAAATTTAAATATTATTTATCAACTCTCAAAATACCACTTCAATTTATGTTTTTATTAAAACTCTGGTACATATAAACTGCATGAAATATTAAGGAAACTTTAAAGTGACATAAAACAAAATTGCAGTGAAAATGTAAGAACTTTAGAGTTGAACATAATCCTTTCACTCACCAAGAGCATTTTTTTTTTTTTAAATTTTGTATACATACTAGCAACATTGGTTTTCTTAAACATTTGTGCTTAACCACAGTCGCACATGATTTTTAAACATACTTTCCATACTTCACATTTTATTTCCAATGCTATGATTTTAAAGAAGTGATGTGTAATGCCCACGATGTTTGAATTTGTGCTTAAGCTTCTGCACAGTGAGAGAAACCATCACCAAAACAAAAGGGCAACACACTGATTTGAAGAAGATATTCGTATAACATATATCAGATAAGCGCTTAATCTCCATATATAAAGAGCTCAAACATCTCAACAATAAAAAAGGAAACAACTCAATTAAAAAAAAAAAATGGACAAAAGAACTGAAGACATTTATCTGAAGAAGACACTCTGACAGTTTACAAACACATGAAAAAATGCTCTACATCAGTCATCATCAGAGAAATGCAAGTAAAAACTAGACTGAGGTACCACCTCACACCAGTGAGAACGGCCTATATCAGAAAGATGGGAACAGCAGGTGATGGAAGGGGTGTGGAGAAAAAGGAACCCTCCTACACTGTTGGTGGGAATGTAAATTAATGCAACCTCTGGAAAACAGTATGGAGAGTCCTCAAAAAATATAAAAATGAATCTATCATTAATCCAGCAATCCAACTCCTAGGCATATACCCAGAGAAAACAGTATCTCTAAATCATGAAAAAAATCTGTATCCCTATTCTCATGGCAACACAGTTCACAATACCCATGACATGGAAACAAACTAATTGTCTATCAACAGATGACTGGATAAAGAATTTGTCGTAGATATACTCATTGAAATTCTATGCAGCTACTAAAGAAGACAAAATTGCGCCCTTTGCAACAATCTGGATGGAACTGCGGGGGGGATCATGTTAAGTGAAAGAAATGAGAATAAAAAAAGAAAGACAGGATGGTTTCACTCCTATGTGGAATAAAATGAAGTGAAACAAATAGATAAACTCCAGCAAAATTCACAGAACACAAGCTGGTGACTGCCTGGCGGGGAGAGGGAGAGTGAAAAGGCGGTGGTAAAGGATACTAGAACTCTGGTGATGGGCACAGTATATAATACTCACAGAAGCAAGTTTAAGAATATCTTAAAATGAGTATGGCTTTGTAAACCAAAGAAATAGCAAAATTATTATTTTTTTAAAGCTAGCAAACCTTTGTAGATATTTCTGTGAATTCCCGCACACAAAAATCTTTGAAGACATTTCTTTCCCTCTTTTCTTCCCACACTCTGTTTCAGATAAAGATCTAGAAGTGGAATAACTGCGCACAGGTAAGGAAACATATTTCAGTATTCTAAATCAAATAACACCCCTGTCCATTCACTCTGCCATTAATAATGCAAGGTATTATGACAAAAATGATCACCAAACTGTTATATAGGAAAAGTCAATATTCTTTGCAAATAATTTTGCCCAGAGAGGAGATTCCGTCAATCCTAGAGATGGAGAGAGAATCTGATAGCCATGGAAGATTCTCCCAAGTCTGAGGAATTTTCAGTGCTTGGCTGTCCAGGGAGGATGTACATGGGAAGTCTGCCTCTTCCTTTTCTCTGACTGCGGCCCTCTCTCGGAGACATACACTCTGGTCCCCAACATGGCAACCACACTGCATGAAGGGTCTTTGTCTGGCTTTGGTCTCGAGTCGCTGATGTCACTAGGGATCATGTGATTCCTACCCCCAACCCTGCAACACCTGGTCTTCCCTCTCGCAATGTGCTTTCTTTCCCAAAAAAGGTTCTACCGAAGAGCTTCCACTGCCTAGTTACAGAGCTCCAATTCTGATGGGACTCCCAGTTCATCCTTCCTTTCTTGTAATCTAGCTGCCCACAAACCTGGCAACTCAAGAGAATCACCTGGATACTTGATAAAAAACTAGGCCTGGGCTGACACTGTCCTTCTCTCCACAACCACACCTCCTCAAAAAAAGATATTCATTGGTCTAGAGTGGGACAAGGGCATAGGTATATAATTTTTAAATCCCCCATGGAAATCAAAATGCATCCAGGGTTGAGAACTATTGATCGCATCCTCACTGTAACACACAAACAAAACATTCTTCCAGGCTTATACAGTATAGGTGTCCCTTGTTTCTACTTTTACAGTTGACGCAGGTGTCCACTGCGATTCCTCTCTTACCTGCCCATCGCTCTCATAACAAAATTTGCTCTGAAAGTGGGTATCAATTACCCTATGTTCCACACTCTATCCAATTGCCTACTTAAAATATTACTGCATATCTAACAAACGGAGAAGGCACAGGATGCAAAAAACACCCCTTTCATCCCCATCTCCCAGCCCCAAATTCTGTTCAGCCTGGAATCCTCCCCATTTTAGTTAATGATGCAACCACCCTCTTAATTCAGAAAGGAATTCGAGGAGAAAGTCCTGATTCATTCATTCCTGTCTTTCCTTAACAGTAAGTCCTTCATCTTTCTCTCCAGGAGACATGCAACTGACAGTGCATCACACCCACAACACCTGTCCCCACTCCAGTGTCAGGATCTCTTGGCTGGAACACCACAGTAGCTTTCTGACTTGTATCCTTATCTCCAATTGTGGTTCCTAGAGTACATTCCACACAGCATCCAAATGGAGCTTTTTAAAACACAAGCATATTAAAACCTTCCCCCTCCCTCAATGCCCCATGGCTCTCCCTTGTAGCAAAAATCAAGTCCAAGTTTCTTAAGTGTCTTACCTTGTCTTCTTGTCACACTTCACACTTCCTGCCACTCTTTGGATAATTATTATGTTCAGGTACACTGGCTATTTTTCCTTTATGCCTTAATGCCCTTGAACTTTTGCTTTTTTTCTCTTTTGGACACACTTCTGTGCCAAGTATTGCCACATTTGGCTTCCCAACTTCTCACATTTAGGATTCAGTTCAACTATCATAACCTCAGCTAAAACTTCCCTGAACATGTACAGACATTCAACTTTTTATTCTATAATCCTGTTCAGCATTTCTCACTGGTTGAGATTTCTTATAGGAATCCTCCACTAGAATGCCTAGGGGTAGGGGCAATGCTTCAGTGAGTCTTCATCTTTATTGCAGCCCTAAAGTCAGGTGCCTCAAAAAACATCTGGCAAATAGTACTTAATAAGCAGCTGAAAAATGAAGGGTCTTGATAGCATTGTGTGTGTGAAATAAGAGTTGAACATCCTTGCTCATGTCATTAACTTATATGAACAGACTCATTCCTCTTAAGCCATGATAAATATCTGTATCACATCATGTTTCAATACAAACAGAAGGAAACAAAATCCTAAATTCTCATCCTCTGCAAATTAAATCCACTACTGTTTGGATTTAAAAAAAAAAAAATTTATGTGGGACAAAAGGAAAATGAGGAGAGCAAAAAAATAACTGAGAATTTTAACTTTCTCTAAAACTATTAAATCATCTTACTTTGTATCAGTATATGAAATCTTGTTTAATAGTTTACAGAATCTATCAAGATACACTTTGAAAGAAGAAATGCATTGAAAAAGCATTCTTTACTTAGCGCTGAAAGCCAGTTCTTAAGAACAATCAACCTGAAAAGAAATGGCATGAGATAGGATGTTGAGAAAGTGAGTGTTCTTTATTCTTCAGAGGTGCACTGTCTCTTCTGCATGTGCTTGTGTGTCAGAAATTGAGACATCAGAGATTGACACAGAGAGCTCTGTTGCAAACTGAGCATCCGCACTTCCAGAGCAATCATACTGAAAGAGGATGCTGGCTGAATCTATCTGCCTTTCTCAAATGCTGAGAAATTCATGTCCAGATGCCTGGAAATTGATACTTTCCTAGTCAACACTGCCATGGGATTTAAATTTTCACAGTATCATTCTTTTTTCTCTCTGCAGTGCTTTCCAACTTTATCTTCTTCAAACCATCAGATCCTAAATACAGTGCTAAATATTTAAAATTAAATTTAGTTCCCAAAGAGAAAAAACATTAAGCTCATGACGTAACATTTCATCTCGCATTATGATTTCAATGGACTCCAGTTCTCACATACTGAAAACATCTTGGTTTTCACTGTGCACCTTATGGATCAGTTCAGCACCTTGTTTAAGATGGTTCATTATCTACAGGGTTTGCAAAGCAGTTTTGTGTACAAAGAAGGAGGCATTATCTCAGCTTTTCACAAATAAGGACACTGACACTCGTGGAGACAGAATTCATGAAGTTCAGGCATTGAAGCAGAGCTTCGCATATCTTGGATTCAACCTAATCTTCCAGATTTACCAGCCACTATTCTTTCTATTGTACATACACTTACTTACACAAACTTACAGATCATAAATCACATCGCTAAAAATGCAACTATGATCAAAAGAAAAGTAACAACTGTTACATGCACTACCACCCTAATTGCTGATTTTCAACCTAATTTGATGGCAATAACATCAAGCAGCGAAAAACAAAAGTTAGCATCGAAATTAAACTAAATCCAACAGTTCCCCAGATTAAATTAACAGAGCTTCCAGTTAGTAAACTGAGGCTGGCTGTTTTAGATATTTGGATTAATCGTCTGAATATTCAGGTCACAATGGAGGTATAATTAGCATTTGTCACTCTATAACATAACATTTTCAAGAAATTTTTCATGCTAAAGAAAACAACGACATGGTAGATGTGCCACCATCTTAAAACTGTAAAGCCTGAAGAACAAATCTGTCGATGATCACCAGTTTTTTAAAGTGAGCTATACTTTGGCATGTCCTGGTGTAGTAGTAGTTGGATGAATTGCCTCTGAAGGAGCACAGCCCACATACCTCTGGGTTTGGGTCCCCAGGTCTGGGGGGAAACACTAGTGTGAACAAGGAACTGAAAATAAAATAAGGTGCTTCTTCCACCTCTCTTTCTGACTGCCCACTTGCCTTCATTCCTATCTGCACCTTCCCTTAAAAAAACAAACAAAAAGTCATACTTTTAATCCAAATCGAATTAATTCTGGTTTGAGTGTTAGTGATATGCCAGAGAAGGGGCATCTCAGCAGGACCAAATCATGCAGATAATTGAAGCAACAAATCTCCCTGCTCCTTCTGGACTCTGAGACAAAGGGAGGCAGAGGCCCAAAAGTAGGGAGGGATGCTGGCCCTGCTCTCTCAAGTGGTTCTATTTTTAAAATATGAAATCTGAAAATCCAGTGTCACTTAGTGACTTGATGATCACCCGTCTCTCTGCTGCCTCCGGAGGTCACTGGGTTTCCATGGCACTTACTAGCAGGAGTAGCAGTAGATGTGTGGCTGTAGGAGATAGTGGCTGCTGTCACAAGGCCCAGGTGTACAGCTGCCTATGTCACTGCTTTTCCCAGGATGTGGCACCTTCTCTCCAGTTCACACCACCTGCATAGTTCACACCACCTGCGT
Source organism: Solenodon paradoxus (assembly GCA_004363575.1). NCBI lineage: Eukaryota > Metazoa > Chordata > Mammalia > Eulipotyphla > Solenodontidae > Solenodon > Solenodon paradoxus. The sequence continues at coordinate 198,862 of RJWH01002254.1, read as the reverse complement.
CCTTCACACCACGAAGAATAGAGGCGAAACATGACATTATTGAACAGAACACTGAGGATGTCCTGGAAAAGAAGGATTGCAGTTGCTATGGGCACTCCCCAGGCACTGCCCACACTGACATACGTTGTGGGAATTTGTGGTCCGGAATTCGAGGTCTTAACACACCCATGAAAGAATTCAGAAGCAGTTCCTTTGGTAGCAGAGAACACTTGCAAGAAGTGGAAGTGTAAAGAATGCCCTTAAAGGCTAAGTACAGGTAGGGCCAGAGAATGTCGGTGTCTGTCCTGAGGATATTTGGCGGTGAAGTTTTTAAGGGTATTTATTAAAGAAGGGGAGACATATCCATGGAAAGAGGAGATAACTTCCTGAAAGTTGAACAAAAAGATGAGACTCAGGTGGAGCCTGGGTCTAGATTATAATAAGCTAAAGATCCCTAATAGGTGACTAATCCATGCCAGAATACTAGTTGTGGCTGTTTCAAGGCCCCTGAAAGAGGTTGCTGGGGACATGTGAGAGAAGATAAATGAGTACTTGCTATTATTGCAAGTCAGCAGTACTGACAGCCCTCTGGCCAGAGTCGGCCACTTGGCCCAGCAACTGATGTCCTCTGGACTTTTAGACAGTATTATCAGTATTATCTAGGGTGTGCATGTATTCAGGTCTGTGTTCTTAATCATATCATACTAACTGTGCAATTGTAGGTGAGCATTTAGTACCATGGTTTCACGACTGGCAAATAACCCAAGATGCTCCTGCCCCTTCACTAACATCATTTAGTCAAGAACTACAACCGCTCCTTATTTGCTGACTCCCTGTGCCTGTGATCCATCTGATATCTAAAACACTACTTCCAGGTTTAAGGAAAGTAACCTTGTTCCTACGTTACACTGGGCACTTTCCCATGTCTAAGCCACAGCAACTCCTGACAGCATCTCTGGTGGCCAGGCAGCCCTGCACGACGCAGCGAGAGCGCGCGCCACACGGCGCATGAAGACAGGCAATGAACACACACCTGCCCCATGAGCTCCACTTTCCTCCCTGTTAATAACTGTCTTAACAACATCCACTCTCACTTGAAATGGGAGAAATTCCAGAGAGAATACCAAAAAGATATGGTCTTAAAGCTGTCGGGGCGGCACTAGAGGGCATCCTGTTAAGTGAAATAAGTCAAAGAAGAAGAGAAATATAGGACAGCTTCAGTCATATGTGGAATATAATGAAATGAAACAAATAAACACACAAATGCCAAACCCTGGTTACCAGGGAGATGGGGCAAGCGGGGAGGACAGAGGGCCAGTGGGAGAGGAAGAACAGGAAGGAAGCATCCAGGGGGGTGGTGTGAAACAGAGACTAAGTAGCAACTTCAATATCCTAAAATGAATATAACATTGTGAAAAAAAATAACAAATATTACTATTTTTAAAAAGGTTAAAAAAAATAACCTATCTGGTTGGCTAAGGCTTTTATTAGTGGTTAGATTTTTTTGTTGTTGATAAAATGTAAACGTAGGAGGGTGATGGAGGGGTGTGGAAAGAATGGGCCTTCTGACATGCTAATGGCAAGGATGTGAATTACTCCATCTTCCTATAGGAGAATTTAGGAACTCAGCTTTTAAGTTTTGATTGCATATATGTTGGCTATGTGCGTTCCAATGCATACTGCGAATGCAGCATTTGATATAATAATGACCAAACTGGAACAAATTAGTTTCTTAATAGGTAATAAATGCACTCAGTATCTTTGTATGTCGATATACTTCAGTGCGAGTAATTACAGACAGGATTTCAGATATTTTGACAAAGAAATATTTTAACATATAGTGCAAAAAGATAGCAAAAGACAATTAGAGAATTATTTTATTTTTGTAAAAAAATTTCATAGAAAAAAAATGGGGCTAATAGTAAAAAGATAAAAGCAATTATCTCTGAGTGGAAGAATGACAGTTAACTTATTTTCCACTTACTGCTTATATTTTCTATTTTTCTACAGTGAACAGAGCCTTATTTAATAATGAGAAAGGTGCTCCCCTCAAATGAGAAAATATTAAAACCAGTGACTTCAAGTCTGAATTAAATGTCATTCTGACTCTGTCACAGCTTAGAACTGTTCTAACGCAATGGATGTAACTACATTCTACTATCAAAATCCCCATGCCAAACAATAAGCCAGGAAAAAATGACTCAGATTAAGACACATTTATAATACTGCCTTAGAAGAACCATTTCTTCGTCCTCTGTTATTCTGATAACACTGTAAAAGTCAGCAACTAGGCATTCTATTCAATTAAGGGAGAAAGATATAATGAATATAAATGGATTTATTTATACTTCCAAACAAAATATTTTGTGTGCCAGTAACTCCTTCAGACCTCCTCAGAACTGTGTTTTTGTTTGTTTGCTTGTTTGTTTGAAGAATTTCCTCACTTTTTTTTTTTTTTTTTCCACCTAACCCTGGATCTCAAACCAGGGTCCCTTGGACACAGCCTGCACTTCTGGAACCTCAGCCTCCTAAACACAGGGGTATCCCCTGACCTCTACTTGGGGAACCTGCTTTGCAATAACAGACCTCAGGCTGGATACTAAGCTCTTCTACAAATGTCAGGAGAAGGACAGGGAAGCTGTAAACAAGCAAACCGCAGAATTTTAAGACATATTCAAGTACAGTCTCTGTAGTACACCAAAACAAAGGTGTTTTAAGGGTGAACTGCAAAATATTCCACCAAAAATACACTTCCAAGAAAAACCTGTGTATGGGGCGAAGGGGCTAGAGGGGCACCTAAGGATAAAAGAGAGCCAGCATAAGGAATCATACAGAATTTCAGTAACATTTTAATCTCAAATTTAGAATTTGGCCTCAAGGAGTCTTTGCCACAAGTGAACTCTAGGAATATCTTGCCAATACCCTCATTAACCACAAAAGAACCAGAGATTTCAGTGACAGGGTATTCTACCCTGAGGTCAAACAACTGAATGGTAGAGCTGGGCCTCAATTCCCCAACCTGGTCCAGTAGCCCTCCCACTGTGTCTTAATTACTTTTCTCCCTTTTAAAACCATTCTTTTAATTATCTCTTCTCAATTCTCCTTGGAGCAAAGAAAAAAACAAATGTAACAATTAACAAGAGCATGCAAAGGAAATAAACTTCCCTAAGGTAAAACTTTCCAGCCTCTCCCCATGTTTCCAGTAAATGACCCCTGTTCATCTGGGTCTTTCATTCCGTGTACAAAATGGCGGAGCATCAAAAAGGAAGTGGTACCACCAGGAATATAAAGATAAAAAGTCACGGAACATCTACAAATATGGGAGTCTTGCTCAGATACCCAAAGTGGGCTGTGATGCTAATGCCATTGCTACCCACACCAAACCTGAATGGTAGGTGGTCAGAAAGAAAGAACCATGCCATCCATTAATCAAACAGGCCTCTGGGAGCAGCTTTCTTACTTTGACTCTCTCTCCCAAGGCACATGACAACAACCCTTTCTATCAAAAGCAAAAATATTCTCCAACATTCAAGCAGGCTGATTTTCCTGGCACAAAAGCATCTCTTTTTTGGGGAAGGGCCAGAGGTTCAACTGACTGCATGTAACTGATAATTGAAGATTAAAGTGGACTTCCCAGCACAGCAGTGAAAAGAAATTGATGGAACAGCCAGGGTACTCTTCCCCAAATGCAGCATGTGTAATTTATTTTTGTGCAATTCATTTCATACCTGGTAGCTGATATGTGGAAGAAAGAAAGGAGCTCTAGTAGGGGGAACAGATGATTTCCTTTGGCAAAGTAATAATGTCTAGAGAAATGCGAGAAAATTCAGTGGCAAACTTCAACCAAGTGTTGGATTTTTAAAGTATTGCTACCCGAAGATCTCTTTTCTCTGGGGTTTGCTTACAGAAAGACGCTCCTGTCTGTATAAAGATCCCACTGACCTGAAATTTAATGTTCACTAAGTGCATATATACTTTCTATACTTAGCAATTACAGTCTTCAAACCCTTTGTTATGCAGCTATTTTATGGAAACCAATCTGAGAACACATATATTCACTGTGAATAACATTTAACAACTATACTACTACACTGTAGAATACAATGGAGCCGAGAATTACAAATAGGATATACGCTGGAGATGTCTTTATCTCTTTATATATATATGTATGCGTATATATATAGATATAGATATATATAAATGGATAACGGGGAGAGAAAACAAACACTAAGATGAGTTAGTATTTTTGTAAATGTCAAGCATCAGTGGCATGCCCTGGAGGCTCAGACAGTTAAGGTGGCTAAGGTAGAGCATTTAATGCTCAAGAACCTGGGTTTCAGATCTGAAACATGGTGGGAAGGGACACCAAAAACAAAAAAAAGGTCAAGCATCTAAAAAGATTTGTTCTAATAATATTATTCTAAGGTTTTCTCTTTACTATCTCTTTTCAACATTAGAGATCAGTATTTTTTTTTAATATTTAAATTACTGCATCCTAACCTCACACAATCCTGACCATTAGCAATACCATTTAAAAAAATTAAACACACTAAATTGCAAACAAATTTTGCAACCTTCTCCCTTCCTCCATTCCAAGTAAATAAACTCTATTACTCTTAGCTAACCCAGCTAGCTGAAAGGCATAAAACTCTCCTTGCAATTCTAGAAGGTAACCATTCAGATGCCAGTCCATGCAAAGCTCAGATGCAGAAAACCTAACAGCAGGTACTAGGCAGGACTGTGATTCCCAAGTAGCTTTCTCTACTGGGCCTTATTTCCTTAGGGTTAACATTTTTGTGTTACCTAGTCATTTAGAAGTAATGGAGCTCTTTAGACTTTTACAACACTCAGCCATTTGTAGTGCATTGTAGGAAACAGCATTTCATTATTTACCATAAATTACTCAGGGCTACTCATGATGAAAGATGAGCATCCGTGCAGTACCACAGAAGGTCACTTAGATGCCTACAAAACCAGAGATGAAGGGGAAACACAGATTTGATACTGACTTTCTTTTAAATCCCTGCACAGCTTTGCTACCTTCCTTTCAAAAATGTCTTCTGACCAATTACACAAAGACCCAAACAAATAACTAAAAATATTTACCTTTAAGTGAAAAAAAAGATAAAATACTCCTAGCCCATAACACTAGTCCATGTCAACTGCTTTATTATAAATGTTGACATATGTGAAAATCATCTGATCAGTATAGAATATAGAAAAAAAGACATCACTGGCTATTAATAGTGATTTAACATTTGCACTCACAGTGTTAGAGCCCCTCTATCTGGTAACAGTGAGCAAGCATGAAAGCCAGGAAGAGAATGAGCCTGCTTCTACTCTGAAGCTACCTCCTTCCAGTGAAGTGGGTGATAAAACTACTTTTAGCAGTAGTATGCAAATGAACGGAGGTGGTTCTCACATCTATGAAAGACATTCTCTTGCAGACCATCTTACACAGACCCACCCTCAGGGTTCCTGAAGCAGTGTCTTCCCTCTCTCATTTCTCACCATGTGATGAGTGCAAACAGGGAATCAACAGTGCTGCTGCCTTCTGAATGCTATGCAATGTCAGCACTCTATCCCAAAAGGTGCTGAGTGGCTTCTGGAAAGAACTCCTTAAACCAGAGGGTGATATATCAATCAATTCATCAAGTAGTTTTGGACTCTGAAAAATCTGAAGGTAGTCACAGGTTAATATAAGTGATGCAGTGAAATTAAGAGTCTCCTCTTGTTATTCTCTTTGTATTTTTAGATACTTAAGCTGCTATAAGGGGTTAAATCTAAGACTCTGGTGATGTGACTCTGGAAAAGCTTATTTTACAACATAACCAATCCCATGGCTTCTTGCGGTACTATGAAGAGGCACTGTAATGAAATCAATGCTTAAATATATTCAGCACAAGTCAAAAACCAAAACTTTAAATGATGTGGGACAAATTAGCATTGGGGAATCTAAAATGTGTTGCTAGTTCCTCCCTCCAAGTCATCCTGAAGACCTTCTGAAAATACCACAGATATTTTGCCAATTCCTTTCATCAAACCTGACTGTAGTTTTCCATAGCAGCCTAGCTATGTCCTCCCAAGCCCTCTCTCTTTAATCAGGTCCTACTCTAAGGAAAAGGTGAGGACACCTCATTGATTCCAAAAGAAAGCCTGCCCACCAGGCCAGATGCCCTTTCTGGTTCCCACACAGAAGAATGCACACAAAACTTTGCTAAGGACCTTTTTCTCCCATGACTTCTCCATTTCTCTGCCTATGAATTCTCCCTTGAAACTGCCTACATCCGCTCAGATCACTACTTTCTGAAATGCTCTTATATATGTTTCAGATGGAACCATATATTTCAGCACTTAATTCTTCTCTGGAACATGTCTTCTTGACAAACCACAGATGCAAATGATGAATTCTCTTTCCTGTGTATCATGCACTCAAATGCTTACAGACTGTAATAAAGTCACTCTTCAGGATAAAAGTGTGGTTTTCCACATATAAGCTGGGTGAAAGTGTGGTAACTTATGCTGCATCAGAAACACTCCTGATATGCGTGAAAAAACAGCTTCCTGTGCTGTAAACACAGGGTACCCACTCGGAAAGGTTTAAATCAAAAAGGAGGATAGGTGTCTGCATGGAGTCTCACTAAGCTGAGATCCTGAGAACAAAGGAGGCTGCTGAAGCCAAGAGGGCCCTCTTCTCTCCTTATACTGTGAAGCAGGAACAGCAAACACTGAGTTATAATCCAGTGTCTGTAAATGGAAAAATCCATAAACTCAGGCTACCACGCTCACAGAATAAAGTGGTGAAGGCCCAAAAAATATTTAGAAAGATTCCTTTTATATTTTTAAGTTTGCATTGATCTATATTAAAAAGTGCATTAATCCTACATGTCAGCTCAATTAATTAAGATGAACACAACTCATCCAAGTACTTAGCACCCAGTTCAAAAAGCAAAATATTATAAAAACCATAAAAGTCATATACAGGTCTTCTTCCTTTTTTTAATCTGCCCTCCTAACAAATAATCACTATCTTAACTTCTAATTAATTATATAAATAAAATCATATTTTGTTCTGATTCTTTTAAACACCAATATATTTGTGAGTTATCCTAAAGGATTTTGAGGAAAAGTCATCACCGAATGTGATGTGTCCTATGTGCCCTATAAATCACCAGTTTTCCCTCAGTCTGTGGAATTTATTTATCTGTAGTCCAACCTCCTAATTTGATTATGAAAATGAAAACCTTGTGATTCTGTAAGAGGCATGGTATGCCTAGTAAATCTTTGGATTGGTCATTCCACCATGACATTTGTTCATATTTGACCTAGTCAATCTGTTTGTTTCAATGCTACAAACTAGTCTTTGCACTTCAATTTCACTTAATCACTGAAAACAGACCTAATAGGTAACTGCTTCATATACATGAAATTAGTTGACTTCTATCATTTATAGTCATCTCTAGCAATACCACTAAAGACTGTTTACAAACTAAAAGAGCCAGTAGATAACTCATAAAACTTCCATCTTCTTCGTCCTTTTAAGGTCAAGGATAATAATCAAAGGTCCAGCGTAAGATACTCACTGCCTTCAATAAGGCATTACTTCCCATGAGCAAATGAAATACATTTGTATTTCTACACATCTGCATTTCACAGCAGGAACCTAACTCAGTCAACTCTTTATGCTGACATGCAAACTCTTAAACTTTAAAAAAAAAAAAAATTTCACAGTACCATGACCAATCCCTGAACTGACTGATGGAGTTTGTTTAATAACAGATAGTTCAATACCATTTAACAAAACTTTAGACAATACAGCAAATAACAACAAATTAAATATCATTCCTATTCTACAATGCAGAAATGACAATTAACAATAGGGTATACTTTCTTTGAATATAGTTACTATTTACTCTATTTATTAATTGACATCATCTAATTAGCACATTTTATAATTTCCTATCCAACATTTTAAATATATAATAGGCATTTACATTATATTCATAATGATTAAAAGTAGAATTTAATGGCTATATAAATCATATGGATAATGTGAAATTCATTTTATTTTAACCTAAACCACACAAAAGCACAATCCCTTGCCAATTATTTGACTTGGAATTCAAGCATTTTTTCACTGACTATATCTTTCTTGTGAAAAACCACACCCAAAATATGTTCTTGGATTTTTCACTTTCAATTTATTTAATGTGGGATGAGAACTTAATGCTATATAGAAAACAATCCAAATGCTGAGGGTTTTATGGATATATGAATGCACTCACCCTTAAATTTGCCCACAGCTTCAACAAGTATTTTATTAAAGTGACTTAACCCTATGGAATACATTCTAAGTAATCAACTAGCTCTAAAAGAAACCACAATTCATTAATTGGTTCATATACTATTTAATTATATTTCCAAATTACAGTAACAAAAACAACCAGCATAAACAGGCTTGGGAACCAATACAATTTGTACTCTGCAAACCCACCTCTCATTTAGGAAAGGCAGAAGCCCCATCAATTGTGGCCATTCTGCATGGTGTGGGCCTCTGTCATTTTTTCAAATACAGAAACAGACTCTCAAACTGAAAATTCAGTTCAAAGAGATTCGATTGAGACCATGGTTGATCATTTCTGCATGCCATTTTCTGCACATTTTAATTCTTAATGTCTCTAGATTTTGTCATCATGCGGTCAAAAACTTTTAACAATAAATTTTGGTAAGCACTCTCATTTCCCAATTCTTTACGAGTATAGCTGTCACTCTTTGTCTATAGGAATCATTCATATCCTAGAAGATTTTGACAATTCAGGCTTCCCAAAATTACAGAATTTCTATCCTCCACTATGGCTATTCAAAGACTATATTACCTAAAATCAATTTTGACCTATTTCTGGTTTTGTTTTATGAATTTCCAAAAGTAAAAAATCCAATAATTTCTCATTTTAACTAACAGAATATTTTTCTTAGAGACACTAGTTACACAGACATGTCAGATGAGTAAGTAATGATTGGGTGCAGCTTGGGGTACATACCCCTGGCAGACTATCGGGGTCTCACCAATCAATATTCCTTATCTTAGAACCGTTGACTATGGCAAGAGTGGGAACCTTGCAGTATGGTTCCTAGAGGAAACACATGCCCTGTAAAGACACTGTATCTGATGCAACACCCAGCATTTGTTTGGTAGGGTTGGTATTTTAATGTCTGTAGAACTTCAAGGTTATCACTCCAGATGTTCCCTGACACATTTCCATAGACCTGTCTCAGCACATGATAAGACTGTAATCAAAGGCAAGTTTGAAATGGGCAGAGAAGAAATTTTTAAACATATTTTAAGCAGAGATATAAAGCCTGTAACTTTTTTGTCATTGTTCTGTTGAATCACCCACAAGCACAGTAGGAAAAAAACAGTTAAAAAAGATCAAGGAACAGAATTTTAGAGGAAAACACTCTACTTTTTGTTGAACCATCTCATGAATTTCTCCTTGAACTGAAAACCAGGGCATTTCTTAGGTTAAAAAGGCTCCCCGTTCATTATATTTAATGAAATAAGTCAGATGGAGAAAAGACAAAGCCAGATGATTCCACTCATATGAGGTACACGGAGAAACAAACAAATGAATGAACCAAATTAAACAAAAATAAATAGTAAGATTATAAGACCAAATGAGTGGTTACCAGAAAGGAAAGGGTAAGGAGTAGGTAAATTCTATAACTGGGGTCAACTGCATGGTGAAGAATAGAATTGGATTTTTAGAAGTGAACTTAATTAGTATATATAGATATAAAAAGGTATGGAGCAGTGTGCCCATTTATGGAGTTTATAGAGACAAATGCTACTGTCTATGGGCTCTAGGCTTGGAAGAAGTAAAGTACAAAGATATGGTAACATTATCAATGGCTTAGGATTTGAGGGGGGGCAGAAATTACCTATAAAATGTTCTTTCTATCTTCCTCATCCTTCAAACCATGTCACTTGTACATAACCTAGGCAAATATTATATAACCATTCAAAGTTCCATCTCAAATCTCTGCATGATTAAGATAATCATATGTAGGATAGAGGCCTAGATGATTGTCTTTGAGTTCTTGTTTCAATACATAAAAATAAATAAGACAAAGTATGTAAAGTGCCAGCCTTCCTGGCACACAATGAAAACGCACAAAAGGCAGCTCCAGCCATTTTACTACCTAAATGCTCAAGCCCTTTGAAAGACTGAGAGTCTGTGGAAAACTCTTCTACAGTCCTAAAAGTCAAATTTAAGACACAGAGATCAATAGAATCTGATCCCAAAATGATGATGATGTGAATTTTCTCTTCCTTAATGTCTAACTTCTTGACAACTCACAGGAAGATCAAGTCAAGGGTCACATGTTGTCATTGGAAGGGTATCTCAGGAGGTAGGCTAATACGTTCAAGAATACTTATTTTTATGTTTAGCATACAATTAATTCTATTTCCATAACCCTGGCTGTAATCTATTAATGCTAAAGTGGCTGCATAGATTCATATTATCTTTTTTATTAACACTTGTACAGCCTATATTGCATCCACGATACACACTATCATTTCTAGGAAAAGACCTCCAAGACAAAATCTTATCACAGGAAGTTGCTAAGCCTATTATTAAACTTAATTCTAGATTCAGTTTGCAGGCTTATTTCTGACTAGCCTCTTTCCATGCCCAGAAATGGCAATCTATCATTTATGTACTATCACCAACCTGTCTGCAAAACAAAGACATATATCATAAAAAACAATACTTTGAAATATATTTCAGAATGAAGTTTCCCACAGACTTGAAGTAAGATGTTTCAAAATGCTATTACTAAGGTCCACCAACATGCTAACACATATATGTAGAAGAGCTCTTTCAGGGTGAATAACAATTATCTTCATGATGAGCAGCCAAACGGCCTATTCATCCTCTGGAGCCTAAATCACAGTAACTCCTAAACGAGGAAAACATGGCAAGGTAGACCTTGCTATTTTTACTAAAGTTCTCTCCAAACTCAAAAGACTCATTGACAACAAGACAGTATGGGAATGGAGCAAAGAGGCACTCTTTCTTTCATCAAGAACCTTTAAATTCCAATTAATCCAATAATCTCACACACTGTCTCCAAAATTTCAGTTCCTCTCTTTGATAAACACATGTCCAAAATGGGCTTTAAAAAACACCTACCAAGTAAAAGATGAGAAATGGTGGGATCCAATTTGCAAGGAAACTCCCAAAGCAGATCACACTCTCCCACATGCCAGTGCACCTATCGGAGAGGAATGCGAGAGAGATCCAAGGGCATACAAGAACAATAATCTCTCATAGTGATGAAAGAGCCCTCACACCACGGAGAAAACTAGCTCCAAATATTTCAACTGAATTCAATAGTCTGATGTGTTCCTGGATGAAAATACCTAGTATATCCGCTTCCCATTTCTCTTGACATAAAAACAAGAGTGTTTTGCAGCTTATCAGTTCTTTTAAAAGTGGTCAAGGAGGTAAGTTATTGTCCTCATTTTCATTACCCCAGAAGAGGCAGTTAAAATTCTGCAGTGAAAGTGGGCCTTGAGAGCTTCAGAGCTATCAAAGGATTCAAGGTTACATTTTTTCTTCTAATATAAATCTTTGTCACCCTCCTACGAAAGTCCCTACTGAACATTGTCACGACTAACTCACATTTCCAATATCGTTACTAACGAGTCACTTTCTTAACCTACCACCCCTTAGCCAGCTTTGTCACTGCTCCTCCAATGTCAGGGCCACTGAAATAAAAAAGGCACAGCTACCAAGTCAAACACAAGGGAAGCCTGCACACCTCTGCAGCCACCTGTTGGGCTGTCTACTTACCAACACTCATTGGGGGTGATAAACATGTTTATGCCAGTAATTCTTTTTGTAATTATGTAATTTGGTTAAAGTTTATGTAAGTCAATGATATATGATTGGGAGATGAAAGATAATTGTAGTTTCTATTAAAATGTACTTTAATGCATTGAAGAAACTCCAAACAATGAGTCATTTTTTAAAAAGTGAATACAATTACTTTGAGTTATATGGGCTAGAAAACTGTAAAAGGGTCCCAGGGCACGTAGTGTATTACAGTATCTGTGAAGACTCTGAATTCAGATTTCTTCCTTTCTCTCAAGAAGAAACAGGTAATTTACACGTGTGGGTTTTGAAAAAAGAAAGAAAAAGATGTTAAGTTCAATTTCCCAGACACACACTCAAGAAAAAGCATTGACCCTACAACAAGATACAGGAAGAGGAATGATGTCCTAGTATTGAGTTTTGGTTTTAATTTTTTTAAATCACTATTTTTATAGCCTTTTTAAAATTAACTACTTTACTACGAGCATTGCAATGCCTTACATTGATATTTATATTCATTTAAATGAATTAAAAATCAAAACACATGACATATACTACGAAAACAACATGATTATATAAATGGACATAATAGCTTATGTTCAATTGTACAACTGCTTTGTGAAATCAGATAAGTGCTATCAAAATTATACGATTTGTATAGTAATCTAAGTGAGACAATAAATAGCCATTCATTTTCTACCAAGTATATGAAATCTTTCAAAAAATTTATAATTTAAAAATATAAAGCACTAAATTTAACAACTCGGTTTCCTAAATGGATAGAATTTTTACCTTCCCACATCAACTTAAACAGTCCTGTCTAATCAAAAGATTTGACTTTTAAAAAAATTTGAAATGACACCAAGATTTTAAAAATATCTAAAAAAATGTCTTTTGATGACTACTATTTACACTACAAAACTAAGGAAATAAAGGCCTTAAAAAACAGCAAATCCAGTAAGAAACCTTCAGAACCATATTACAATTCCATAAAAGGTAGGGTGAGATAGAAGTGTATGGAGTTCTCAATGCAAGAGTGGTGAAAATGGAAAACCAAACTAAACATGAGTCCTAAGATTTTCATTAATAGCTCCCAGAATGGGAAGCTCCTATTAGGTAAATTTTCATCCTGCTATTACAAAGATTTAATTGAGGCTCTTCCTGCCTTCAATATATACTTGCTTCTAAATGAAATACTTTCTTGGATGTAGACAAGAGTTCTAGGATTGCAAAATGCCTGTGTGATGTCAGTCAATGCAGTACCAGCTCTGTGCCTCACACAACACAAAAGTCTAAAGATAAAAACAGATTGGAAGAGAGAAAAATACATTTCAGTTCTATTCACAAGCAATTCAAATGCATTTTATGTACTTAGATTTATGACTCTTCCCTTGCTCTTATACATTTCGAGGCCAACTTTCATGTTTCATTTTCAACATCTCAGATAGAATACTGAGATATGTATGGCATTGGATATGAGAGTTTATGAGCAACAAATTTCTACAAAAGAAGCATACTGGAAATCATCCTTCTTCTCACTGTGGTATGTTGGAGGAAAGGGTGGGAAAGTATTCCAGAGGGGAGAGATCTTGTTCCCCTCCTCACAGATCTCCAAGATAAGACTGTTTCAAACCCTGCCCCAGCATTCATCTTGATGGCCCAAGCTGGATTCAGAAAAGTTGCTTTCTCTGATAACAGAGAGAAGTTAATACAAATCAGTTTTGGAATTTACTTTTTTTTTTTTTTTTGTCTTTCTGACAAACTTGTGGATCAACACTATGGGTTTTTGTTTTTTTGTTTTTGTTTAAAAAAAAAAAAAAGACCATTCAGGAATAACATAAAAACAAAGGTGGCTGGATTCATAAATCACATCTGCAGACGAGATTCTTCATTTATCAACAGCATTGCCAATCTCTTATGTCAGTCCTGAGGAACTCAGGACAGTCTCTTAATACAGTGAGACCAAACTAAAAATGGCCTCCTTAAACAGCCTTGCCAATTCTTTGACCCCCTTTGCCTTTCTGTGTGAGGACCGTGAAGCACAACTTAAGTATCTAAAGAGTGAAACGTACAGAATAAATTGATTAAAGCAAAAGAGTCTCATAATCCTGTATTAAGGCAAAAGGAAATCAAAACATACTCAGGTTGCAGCATGGGCTCATAAAAAAAGCTCTCAATTGGATTTCATAAGAAATATTGATCTTGAGCTCTGAATCCTCTCACTTTGACTACCATACATGATTGGGGTCAGTGCCTTCTATGCTGGAATTCCTTTGAAGGCCTTGATTCATGTAGATAGAAGATGATGTATAAGACTAACTTTATTTACACAAACTACAGCTGAGACTGTTTACAAAGCAACAAAGAAGACTCAAGACATTTAAAAAAAAACAGACAAGAAAATTGTCAATTTTATCAAGAACTCTCAAAAAGTAAAATAGGTATGACTAAACTTTATTTAAACAGACTTGACTCAAATTACCTCCATATCTTGTCTAAACATCAATGATATATTTTACACTTATTTCTTCAATTAAATACACTACTGGATATTTGTGATTTTATTCACTGGGATTAACTCTATACCTTCCAAATATGAACCCAGAGAGTAATCCCATTAAAAGTGGTTTTTTGTCACTAGTACTGGAATTAAGCCAATTATTCAGGTGTTCAACGGTGCCTTAACCTGAGAAAATAATCCACATTTGAAATGACAATATCATATATATGTATATATATGTATGTATGTATGTTTCAAGTCTGAAAACACAATTCAATGGTGCTATAAAAAGCTATTTGCTCATGGCTAATATCACTATTCCCTGCTATCTGTGGCGCACAACTCTATGGTTTGCAAAAAACTGTAAACTGGCCTACATTTACAGATGCAAAATTCTTCAAAGATTCAAAGATGTTTTTGGTGAAACAATCTTTTAGTGGGAATATGTTGAAGATATTGCTTTAAAGTAAGTGAAGAAAAGGCAAACACTGGGCAACTAACTGGGAACCCAAGAGGCCCAAGAAAAGAAAGTTTGGGTCTAAAGTTTGGAAAATAAGAAAAGAAGAGTCAATCTCCCTCTGACTTTAGTTCAGTATTTCTGTCTTTGATCCTAGAGAAATTAGAAGGCCACTGTCTTCTACAGTGGGTATTCCCCACAGCAAAAAATAGCTGTGGATCTCAAATACCTTATTATCCATTAGCAAAGGTTTTTATTATACAATGAACCAGACTCTGACTCAAAAAAGTTCTATTTGCTTTACAGACAAGATTCTTCTGACTGAAGACAAACACAAAAAGCTTCCATTCTATAGCCTTGGGGTGTTCAATTCAAGAATAAAGATCCCAGCCATTAAAGAATTTTGGATTAATCTCAGAAAAACAGAGCCTCATCCTTAGCTATAGTCAGGTGCTATAACACAATTCATGATTTATTTAAAAAAAAAGAAAATCTACTGAAGTCTGAAGGTAGGAGGTGGGAAAAGAGGAAATTCTCTCATGGGAACTTGAGTGATGAAACAAAAACAAGTGAAAAATATAAATGCCAGACATTCAGACCATTCTTCAGCCCACAGTAGCAGTGCTAGCAATTCCTCAAATGAAATACTTATTTCCCTTTGTTAATCAGCCTGCAATCTTGAGCAAAAATTAATAATAATTAAACTATAATTTTCTCTAAATTACCATATACCCTACCTATTTCAGCTTAATTGTTATAGAAACTTCATCTTTCTATAATTAAAATTTCCCTTCTTGACGTATACAAACCAGGTCAGTTTCTGCTGGATTTGCATATTTTCACTGTATCCCTCAATTCAACTCCTTGTTAAGGTTTTAAAAAGGACAAAGGTTGGACCTCAGACTCACATGAAACAAATAATGCTTATATGTCTATGTGAACATTAACACCATTTACAGGTTCCCCCTCTCCTTTTCCCTGGGACTGAGCGCCCTGTCAATAATCATTACTTATTAAACAGGCTGCCATTCCCTTCTACAGAATGTAGGAAGGGAGCATGGAGGGGTAGAAATAATTACCTTGGGCTTTTCTTTAAAGACCTCCGGAATGGAACACAAGGAAATCAATTGAGAGAGAACATGAAATATTCCCTCCAAATACAGATCCCCTCACACTCATACAAGACTGGGAAGTACACCCACACTCCATTATTCATATCAACTGCATCAAAGGAAAGGATTAAAAATCTGGGGTCTTCAGGATAGATACATACATATTTCCAATACTATGACTATGTTCATACATACACTTGCACATCCTTTATCCCTCCACAAAACTCAAGCTAGATTTGTCGTGAGAAACCTCTCAACATCTCCCAAGAAAATGCGCTCTCAAACATGACTGCTTCAGTCAGATGAGAGAGAAGCAAGTTACCGGTTTGACTGCCATTCTGGTTTGTGGCAGATTCCCTCCTTCCCCTCTTCTCTCCATCTCCCAATTTATCTTCTAGCCTTCCCCCCCACCCCCAAAGCAGAGAAGGGGCATAGGAATTTCTCTTTTGGTCCTTACCCACAAAAACCCATATAAATCCTAAAAACAACAACAAAAAAAAAGTTTCAAGGGTTAAATAACACCCAGGGTAAGACCAAGGGTCAGGGAAATTAGAAATGACTGAGAGCATCCAGGTATTCCTACTGAAGAGTTCATGAAGAGTTAATGATGAGCACTCTTGCTTTCCCTCCATATGTTATGGCTCAAAACAGAAAACCGATATAAAGATAGCATAGCCAGACATTATTTGGAGAATAGCTTTGCACACAACTTGAACTGGCAGGTTGGGGGTTTGTCCTAAATAACCTTCACAGGTTGCACAAACTGTTCCTACATCCTGATCAATAGTCAGATGAAGAAGCTTCTAACGTTGCCTTTGAATGAGAAGGTGTGGGGTGGGGCGGGAGGTCAGTTAGTCAGCCAAAACACGTATTAAAATGCAGGGAAAATATAGACCTCCTATACAAATAAATAAAAAGCTATCATGCTTGGGGTAAATTGGCCAGTGCTGGCATCAATCGAGTGGAGGTTGAAGATGCTACATTCAAAGAGTGACCTGTTTCTAAAAGCTTGGATGTTCTCCCCCTTGGGTGGAGAGAATTCTTGTCCCATTCCACCTCTATTTTTCAGGCACACAGGGAGAGGAGATGAGGTTCACACCCCACCTTTGGGAAAGGAACAAAAGCATATGCCTGGTAGAGCTGAAAAACTCCTCCTTCATCAGGACCCTAGAGGTGGCTGCTCTGCAGGGCTCCCTTCTTGTTCTTCCCTAGTTAACTCAGTCTAGGTGGCCACAGAATCAATTTCCACACCTTGGAAGGACCATTGGCAGGTAGGGGGTGAGGGAGAACAGGTATCTGTTTAAGCCCTTCGCCATTGATCACCTCCTTTCCCCAGCTCTCCCAAAGGCTTCTAATTTAACCCTTCCGGATGCCTACCCGGGTCAGTGCTGCTAAAAATGTCTACAGCTTCATTCAACCAATATCTCCATCAAATCATTACTCCTCACCTCCCCACCTAGACATAACTTCCCCGTGTAGTTTAACGATAGCCCATTTGCATGTGTTTTTTCTTTTTTTCTTTTCCTCTCTTTCCTCGAGGGGAGTGAGGGGAGTGGGGGGAGGGGGGCGGGTTCAGAGCGCGTGGGGAGCCCCTCCCTCCTTCCCTAGCTCTCAACAAGAACAGGATCCCAGAGCTCGCCCGCAGGTCTGCAGTGAGGAGGGCTAGCATTCCGTTAACCCTTTGAAGGGAGTTAGGACATTAGTTCTCATTTGGGACCCTCTGGAGTAGGTTCTTGGAGCTTGACAATCTCCCTCGGCTTTCTACCGCCCCCCACCCCACACAAGCACCAAGAACGAGCCGGCACCTTTTTCTTCCCTTGTGGCCAGTTTTTAACTAAGTCTATGATCCAAACCTGGAATTTGGGGGGCGGGGGCGGCGGCTGTTGCTAGAAGATAGACCACTAGGGGAAAAGACAGCAGGAGGGCAAAAAGGTAACTGAGGAATAAATCGGAGTTCAGACACAGTGTTTACTTACGAAATTTGGGGCTGGTGCTAGCTTCTGGTGCGGTTGTGGTAGAGGAAGAGGAGGAAGAAGCAGAGGAAGCAGCATCCTGAAAGGGAGACAGGGTCCAGGAGGGGGTAGAATCATGAAGGTAGGAGGAGGTAGCATATGCCGCAGTGGGCCAGGAGGGCATTGCCTCAGTACTGGGGGTTCCTGGCACCGGGGGTCTGGAGCCCGGCGTGCTGCTACTGAAAAAAGGGGCCGTGGTGGACAGGACCGTCGAGGGGGCCGCCGTGTTCCGTGCCGTGGTGGAGCGCGGGCTGGCCCGGATGGGCACCCGGTGCCCGGGGAACCGAGTGGGCGCCCGTGTAATGGTGGTCAGGCGGGTGCTAATCCGGTTGGGCGTCCTGGAGGAGACGGCGCCGGCGGCCGAGGGGGTGGCAGGGGACATGGTGGAAGTGGTCGTGGTGGTGGTCTCCATGGCCTTGGGGAAGGAACTGGGCTTGGAGAGGAAAAAAGGATCCTGGCCCATCCCCTTGGAGTCCACCAGGTCGGTGGGCACGTATTCCTTGACGGAGCCCACCACGATCCATTTGAGGAGCATGAGGCTGAGCCCCAGGCCGATGAAGCCGATGAACAGAGGCACCACGCACAGCCACGTCTGCTGCCGGTTCCACACGATGCAGTCGCTACAGCGTAACTCCCGGGGGGGCTCGGCCGCCCCTTCGCCGCCGCCGTCCGGGCCCCCGCCCGCCGCCGCCGCCGCTGCAGCCGCCGCGGTGCCCTCCTCGGCCGAGGCGGCGGCTGCCGAAGCGGCTCCAGGTGGCGAGGCAGCGGCCGCCCCTTCACTCATCCTAGGAGCCGGTCTTCACCTTCGCCCCCCCGAGGGCCGCGCCAGAGGCATGGGGCCGCGCGGGCCGGGCGCGGGCGCAGGCTCCGGCGGCGGCAGCGGCGGCGGCGGCGGCGGGCTCGGGCGCAGGCAGCGGCCGCGGCGGCCGCATGCAAATCGGCTCCCTGCCCCCACGCCCCTCCCCCAGAGAGGCGGGCGGCGGGCGGAGAGGCGAGGAGAGGAGCGGGGGAGGGGACGCGGGCCGGGGAGGGGGTGGCGAGGAGCGCGAAGAGGGGCGAGACGGGCCCGCGTCGCTGGCTCGTCAGGGAGCGGCAGGGCGCCTCTGCAGCCCGCCAAGCGGCCTCCTAAGCGCCGGAGACCCGCGCCCGCCGATGCTGGTGCCGCTGCTGCCCGCCGCCTGCGTGCGCTCCAGCCGCGCCGGCATCCTCGGGGCGCCGCGCTGGCCCGCTCCCCCGGGCGCCTACCCGCGCCGCCGCGGGGCCTCGCGCAGCCTTCAGGGGCCGAGCCCGCCAACCACGGGCCGCGCGTCGGAGAGCCGCATTCCGACACAGGGGGCCGGCCTGGCCGCCGCCGCGGCTCGGAGGCCAAGCGCACCGCGTTCTTCGGCGGCTGCTCCGCGAGTCCGGGCCGCGAAGTGCACCTGTTCTTCTGCCGGCACGCAGCCAACCCTTGGCCAGCACTCTCCGGGAGAGACCAATCCGAGCGCAGCGCGGAGGGCGAGCGGTCGGGCTGTCTTCGCTCCTGCCGCTTGCGGCTCCGCGTCGCCGCCGCCGCCAGAGAGTCAAACTCCAGCGAGCTGCGTGGTCGCCACCGCCGCCAGCCCGGAGTCGGAGTGCGCAGGGCGCCCGCGGCAGGTGCAGTCCGACGGGTTGCGGAGGGAATGCAGTCCGACGGGCTGCGGAGGGAATCCAGCCAGCCGCAGAAGATGCGAAACTACTCCCCCGCGCAGTTGCCGGATCTCGCTTGGAGAGCAGAGGGAGACTGCGACGGGGATCCCGGAGACGCGGACCCGGGGCCAAGGGCGGCTCCAGGCGGGCTCTGCTGCCGGGTGGGTGCGGTGTGTGCGGAGCCGCCGCGGACGGGCTGGACTTCTGGCAGAGCAGAGCCTCCCACCAACACCTAATGGTGCTTTCTTATTGCGCACAAGATAAATAAGTGATCCGAGCAAACCCCGCTTGGAAGTGCGTGGCAAAAGCAGCTCCCTACCGATTGAGAGCCCATTTCCTGTGCGGATCCTGTGGGGTCAGAGACTGACGCTGCGGGGCGAGGGAGCGGGGGCGAGTGCGTGTGGAAGGGTGTCTGTGCGCTCCCCTGCTGGACCAAGAATCACCTTTCCTTTTAAGTTTCTAAGAAAGACACTAGTGACACAGACGACCGTTGTGCAATTAAACCTGGCAGGTATCTCTAAGGCGATTTAGGGTAACTTACCTTTTAAAAGGGGGGGAAAAAAAGGAGTATCTTTAAACGTAGATGTACGCACAGGTACACATGTCGCAAGGCAACTGATTGTGAGAGGTAAAATTTAAAACGATTTACATTGGTATCCAAAATTCTGTTTCAGGGTTCTTTCCTCGGATCCAAGGAGGCACCTGTATGCCTAAATCTCAGGTGCAATAAGGGACCCTCCCGGGGCAGTGGAGAACAGCGAAGAAGGAAGGGATAAAGAGCCAGCATCAGCATGCTTTATGCTGATGATGCAAAAGCTCGATTGTCAACTCTTCCCAGATTTCCCTGTCTAAAGTAGAAACCAGAAAGATGTTTTTATTTACCATCTCCAAAAATGAGAGATCTACCGTGGCAGCCTCCTAATACACCTCCCCAGCACTATATGATTGGCGCAGATGATGAAACCAACGTTTTCTTGTCTTATAATAGTCTCCACAATGATGAAGTTTTCAAGGTATCCATTTTATTCATAGGTGAAGAGCAGAACCCTACACTGAAAAGACTGCAGAGAGCAGAGGATGCATTTAAACAGGAAGCCCCTGGGATTTGGTGCCTACCAGACTATTTTGCACAGACACGGTTAATAAATTATTTTTGATGGCAGTAATGCGGCTGTCACCTCTTGCAGCGGTAACATTGAGACTTTTCCCATAGGAAAGCTTTTGAGTTTCAGTTTGATAGAACATGCCCTAATCTGGTAGCACTGAATTACATGGTTCCAAATATCACAAGTAAACACACACACACACGTCAATATTCTTCATCTTTGATGCAAGGCATAGAGTTTTTTAAAAAACTGACCCAATCTCTACCTTCTGTGCATCCTGGTCATCCTCTCCTCTACAGCAAATAAAAATTAACCCTTAAAATTGGGAAATTACAGTAGGTGCTACTGTCAGCTGTATAAGACAGAAAACTACTTTTCCAAAACATTCCTTTTTCATTGTGGCACCCTGCACCCCACCTCCCATCCCAGTATTTCTCTGGCCTCTCTTTTCCTCCCCATAAAAAACGAGAATTATAATACTTCAGCAGGACAAATGCTCCCCTGAAACTGAACTTGAACAGCATTCACCCCATGTTGTCTCAGTGTTCCCCAAAGCCTTCTTCCTCTAACTCTCCAGATTCCCTCCACTTCTCATTTCCATTTGGCTTTAACAACTAATTCATGGTTCCCTGTTGAGCTCATTTTCTCCTACATCCCAAGCCACTGCACTTGACTACCCATTAACTTCTCTCACAATGAATATCATCACTAGAGGGGAAGAAAAAAAAGAGAGCCCATTTTTCTGATTGCTTGGTATTGGGGAGTGAGTTTTACCAGACCATCCAAGGAAGTTGGCTGGTGTAACTGTCATTAACTTGTAATTTTACTACTAGTCTCCCTGGTAGCAGGTGGTAGGCACTGGAACTAGAATTTGGAGGAGGTGTCCACAGCTGAGTCAAGAACAGCTGAGTCCCTGCTGCCAAGGAGTTGGCAGCTGATCAGTCCCACGGTAAGAAGGAGAAGCCTCAGTCTGGTAACTCACAGCTCCCAGAAGCAGAACACTGGAGAGAGCTTCACACTAATACTCTGAAGACATAAATTCAAATTAGAACTTTGCCCTTTATAAGCAATAAAGTTACTTGGGACCTCTGTCTTCCCATCTTTGAAATGAAGCCATAATGCGTGCATTCTGTATATGAAACAGTGTAACTAAATGGACATTTGTTTTTAATAAAGGAAAGGTGTAGGCCAGAATGAAGGAGAGTAGAGGCAGGCAGGCAGGCAGGTAGAGAGAGGAAGAACAAGCACTTAAAAAAAATTTTATTTAGTTGTTCATCTTGGTTGAACCCTGGTCCCAGGACACAAGCCTGGGTCCTTTGGATGTGTGTGGACTGCACCTAACATCTACTCTACCAGAGCACGCCCCTGTGACATATTTTAAGCATCATCAGCTAACCTTCCTATAGAGAGACGTGTGGATTTTTCTAACAGGTATGATGTATCTCAGACTCTTATGTGTTCCATGTTGTATGGAATATAATCACCTGCTGAAAAGTCCACAGTGATTCAACACCTTTAATTCAGAATCTCTAGCCATTGCATTTGTGTTGAGCTTCGGTTTTTCTGTAGAAAGCTACCGGCATCCCTAGATTGAGAATCTCAATGCCAGCTCTGACTCCTTACCTCTCGTACCCCAAGTTCAATTGTTCTCTTTAACTTTCTATATCTACAATATGACAGTCCTGTGTTTCCCTTCATTCTGAATTTTTTGGCAAAGGCTCTTCTGTAGAACCACAAGTTTGTATACGATCTTGGTGGTAGAATACCTCCAAAATGTCATCTACAAAACAGTCTCTGTCTAACGGTCATCTCAATCCAGCTGGAGCTCTGAAGAAGCCCACTTGCAGACAGTAAAAGTAATTCAAAACATCTTTGTATCAAACAAAAAACCCACCATTCTTTTTTCTAAGCTCATTAAGTCTATAAACCTTTCATGGACTGGGTGTCAGACATGGAGGATACAACAGGAAGCAAAGCTCTACTTTCGTGGAACTTATATTTTAGTGGGAAAGACTAGCAATAAACAAATGAAATAGATTATATCTATATATCTATCAGAAAATGCTAATTTGAGTCACACACATAAAAAACATGCCTTGTGGTGTGATTATACAGAATATATCATGTTTAATCCCAATCTCAATCTATTTACACAAGGACTTGCCTCTTCTAGAAGCACCAGGGTGCACTTCTGTTAGTGGTGATTTCCCTATAGAAGCCAATTTGTCTTGCAGAATCATAATGTTCCTCATAAAATCCACGGGAATCATTGTGCAGACAATGTGGTATCTCAAAACATTTCAAAAATCAAAATTTTTATAAAGGGTGGGTGAGGTAAACTTTCTTCCCACGGTTGCATATTCCTTATTCTCACTTGGTTTAGCACTCAGCTGTTATAATGAAACATGCTTCTTAATAAATCATGGTGCTCCTTATTAAGAGAAAAAGATTGCTTTCTTCATAAGTCTTAGCAAGTAATCTTATTTATGTATTTTGGGTGCTTGATGTCGTTATGTATAGGACCCATCCAAATGCACAGGAATACTCCCTGGGTAGATCTGTCCGATCACAGTATCTTGACTCCAAGGAGTGTATTATATCCCCATTGCATCAAAAACACAAACACTAACATAACATTTACAGAGAACAAACATGTGGAAAGTAAAAGAAATCCAGTTGTAACAATATCCTAATCATGAAAAATTATTGCTAATGATGTTTAATCTTAAGATATTTCGAACTCTCACCTACTTGCTAGTAAATTCGAAAATTAGAAATTAGAAATAAATTAGAAAATGCTGAATTCCGTATATCAAGATATACAATTAGAAGTTTTGGATGAGGCACTAGGACAAAATAGATGTGAAATTTCATTGGGGAATGCTGTTGGTTTATGACATCAGGAATCCTCTGTCTACCCGTGAAATTTAAAATCATCCCCATACATAGAAAGCAAGGAAAGATAGAAGATTGGTATGCAGCATTTTTAATAAGCAAGAGAATTTACATACAAGGCTTGTCTGGGGCAGCTGCAAGATGAGATCTCCGCACCTGGCCCTCAGAATCGTAAAAGAGTTTGTAGATAAGTGTTAGGAAGTTTCAGCCACATACAAAGTCCAGATGGTTGCTGTAATGTATTGCTCTCTCAAAGCTGCGTCCTTAAAATGGTTCTGGCCCTGGACAAGGTGAGCAGAACAGACATTCCGAGGACAGGAAATAGAATGAGGAGTCTCCTATTGCCTGCGTCCTGCTCTCTGGGAGGTCAACCAACTTTCATAGCCTTTCAACTTCCAATAGCTGCCAAAAGACCATGCCAAAATTTCAAAATAGGCTAAGAACTGTGTAGATGGCACAGCAAATTGGGGATTGAGGGTGGATTTTTGTGAAAGGGATCTCTGGCAGAAGCTGTGTGATGAGTCCTTAGGGAGAGGAACACAACACAGAGCCTTTTAACTCCAAGTATGGTGTGAGTTGCTGCAAAGGAGCAGCCTGAAGAACTCATTGCTGGACCCTAAGTGTTTGTCCTGGCCTCAGTGGGTTGGAGTAAACACACAAGCCTCGGGAATCTCAAGTCAAGGGGATGGCTCACATCGACTATGGCAGCAGATGGCACTTTAAGCACCTGCCATATACAAGAGACATGATGCCGCCCTACAACAGTATGAGTCTATTTGGAATATAAGGTGAGTATATAGGAGACATAGACATAGGAAAAGAGTTGGAAATTCAGTGTGAAGAATATATTTGTGGGTTTTGTTGCTGGGTTTTTGTTTTTAGATTAAATTTAAGCTGCCTGTACTTTTACGGCACAAACATGGGTGTATTATTCTTGGCGTTCAAAGTTGCCACTAATGTTTTTCTTTCTAGTTTGTGGTCTCTGTCATTTTATCCCTGGTGTCTTTCTCAAACATTGGTAGATATATTTTTTTCTTAGTTCACTTCACTGTATAGATCTCTTCCTGTGCAATTATTTTATTCAATCTAAAATTGGAAGATAGTTAGAGGGAAGTTTTCCTTGACAATACACTGATCATACAGCCTCCGATGGTCCAGTGCTTTGGTGAGTGCTAAATGTCTTCTCAGTGCAGTCAGAAATGAAGGTAGTGGGTTCATGTTCTCTTTCTCGCTCTCAGGACTGCTAATAGTATTCCAGGGGGTGCAGTTCACAAGTTCTCAACAGTCCCAGATCAGTTTACATCTAGGTGCAGCTACAAGTGTCGAAAGGATGCAAAATAGAAAGTCAACACTGAAATCCTTTCTCATAATTGAGGAAAAAAATATCTGCTTCCAACTTCATGACGCCCATGAAAGGCAACAATATAGCTGCATTTAAAAGGAATTGATGTGGGTTGTTTGCATAAATAACACTTTGGTCTCATCTCACTTGTATTTTCTAGATATCTGCATTCTGCTTCCATTTTGGGATGAACCTGTTACAACACTCTATACAGAGAAAAGTCTATGACCTTGTTGCATGTAAGCAAAAGGGTCATCCTAAACTCTTCTGGGAGTCGGGAGAATTTACAAGGAGTCTTAGCTAAGTCATATAAGGAAGGATGGTTCTTGGTAGTAAACCCTTTTCTGAAAGACAAAAGAAGGATGGAGGGACTTCTGAAAACTAAAATTTTTCACATAGGTTTCTTAACAATTGCTGTTTTCCAGCATAGTGGGACTCAGGTAAAGTTCAACAATGACATTAAAATTAATTCATAACTTTTTTTTAACATTCCAGGAAAATGTGTGTAGTATTTGTTAGTAAAACTGTGCTAACCTGCTGTGTAGATTCATGTCTCCTTTCTATGAGGAAAATATGAAGTGAAATTATCCCCTAGTCTTTAATATCTGTATAAAACCATGAAAACACATAGGAATTCCATAAGGGTAAGGCAAAAAGCATATCTGAATTTGACAAAATAATCTTCACGTTCTAGGTCTTAACAGAAGTCAAAGAATTTCAAAACTATAACATTTTATTGCAGGAAGTCTTTTAAAACTTTGGATACGATCCTATAAATTTATAAAACACACAAATTATAGCAAGGTTTTTTGTTGTCTTATAAGTTTGACTAACACACATTTTTTTCAATTCAAGTTATCAAAATCATTGTTTTTAATTAATTTTGCAATGTAAGAATGTGAGAATATCTTCTCTCTTGACAAAAGACTTGGAACATTTGATTGAAATACTTCACATACTTCCATAGTTGTCTTTCTGGAGTCCTGGAGTATGTGCATATGTGTCTCTGTGTGTGTATGTACTGATATATATGCAAAGATTATGGGAAGGTTCGAAAACATATTTTTGTAAAAAGTACAGGAAGTCCTCATTTAACGTTGATGATAGATTTTTGGAAACTCATGTTAAGGGAAATATGTTGTAAGAAAACCACATTCTTCAATACCATCATTTGGTTCAACATCAGCTGTGATGATCTTATTTTACATTAACATTATGAGAAAATAAGTTTGAGCAAAAAGGTATTTTTCAACAACCTGCTTTATCTATGGAATAAGTTAGAATAGGAATGGGGTTTTATGTATGGATTGGAAAAAAACATATACTGAATAGTGGTGCTTAGATTCCAAAGAGAAGTAAGAGACAGAAAATGAAAACTGATAAATCCTTGGGCTTTTTACCCAAAGGAATCTCTCAGAGTTGGAAAATGCAAAGTCGACCCCCTAAGAGGCTAACCAGGCCATTTGGCTTGTATCACACATTGGGAAAAGAGCCAGCTTTGCTAACTTTGCTTCAGAAGTAGACAAGAGGAGTTTAGAGTGACAGCCAACTACAGTATTAATGGTTACATACATGAAAAATTCTCCATCAAGGACTGGAATAAGTAGATCTACCCAATGCTGTCTTGCCCTGAATCACTGTAAATAGAAACAATTTGTTGTCTATACTACATTGGACAAGATTAAAAACCAAAATGACACTATTTATGGTTAATAGTTTAAAAATTAAAGAAAACATTAGGCAAAAATCTCAGAATCATCACTTGGGGAATGACATTAAGAATAAAAATAATCTCCTTGGGAAATATTCAGTTAGAAAGTATTCCCCTGGCAAGCAGACCTAATAGAAGATATTGGTGCTCTCTTGACTTAAGGCAGATTTGCAAATAATTACATACTATTTGCCACCCCATACAGAGCTAAATCTGTTGTCCTTTCTTAGGAAGTCCTAAAGAAGTAAACTCACAGTTATTATTCTTAATGTTCTCCAGAGCATATACATCTGACTTCTCTGGACAACTAGTGAGTAGCAATATAACTCTTAGGTAAAGCATGTTAGTTTCCAGAAATTGAACCCCAAATGCATCTTTACCTTCTCTGATAACTTAGGTTAGAAGGTGTATCTTTAAGCAAGAACATAGAACCCTTGTCTGATCTCTAGCAATTCCATCTAGGCTTGAAGAAAGCCAGAAGATACCTGTTTCTTATGTGGGAATTTTTAAAGAGGAGTCAGAAAGATTTAGAAGTTACACCCAAAAGTTTGTGAACTCCAAAAGTTATAGCAGTTGGCAAGTATGTTGAAGAAAGTCCTGGAGGAACTACATCTTCACACACACACACACACACACACACACACACACACACACACACACACTTTCTAGCAGTCTTTCCTGGGAGCTATATTCCATTGACCCTTTGAAGTGGCCTGGCACACTCAGGATGTCATCATTCAAAAAGCTAATGGGTAAAAGTGATACCTTTCATCTTTAAAGCTTTCTGACAAACTTACATTATTCAAATTCTCCAAGTAGTTCCCTTTTCCAATGGAAAATAAAATGGTCATTTCTCTCTCTCTCTCTTTTTTTTTTTTTTAAGTGTGAGTGTGTGTGAGAAAGAGGGAGAGGGGATAGATGTTACAGAACATCATGGGACCATTCCCTCTTTGTCTCCATGCATGGTGTCAAAAGTGTCATCATGGAGAAAGAGAACTCTGCACATCAAAATTGGTCTGTCTCACTATAATTTCAAAGGACTGTAACCTGAGTTGCAGATACTTTGGTTAAGCTAAGTCAAGGGTCACATATCCATTTCTGAACACAGGTATCAGATATCCAATAATTCAGAAAGTACTGGTCCATAAAACAATAGGTAGAGCTGATACTGTGATCAGTAAATTCTTAATTCTTTGATATAAGTCAAGATATGGTCAGTGGGTAATGTTATAAACAAATAGAAAGTCTGGACTTAGATTCTTATTACTTCAATAATTTTATGAGACTATGTGTCTCAGTTATTTTGCCCATAAAATGTGGGAAAAACTGCCTAACTCCAGGATTATTATGGTGTTAGAAATGGAAAACAACTAAATATATTTTATAAAATATAAAATACTAAGAACATATTACAAGCATTCAAATACTATCAATTAATGTGACTGATAGTTATTTGCAATTGTAACTTTATATTGGATGATGAAGAAGAAATATGAATCTCATTTTTTCAAACTCAAATTGAAAGATGAAAGAATTATTTTTCCCCACAATGTTAATGATATGTATCAGGCTTCAACAGTATATACATGTCCAAAAGCAGGAATAAGACCACTTGTTGAAAACTGGTGCTTTGGGCTAGTTTATAACCAAGAAGAAATACTCTTTGTTGTCATTCTTTGCCCTGAGTAACTGGAGTGGAAGTGAGAAGACCCATGCTTTCTAGATCCATCAGGTATCTGATATTCATGTTTTCAGCAATGAATATTTAACCCTTGACTTAGCTTAATCATAGTTTCCAAAATTTGGATCCTCCCTTTGTCTTAGTTGCTTTCTTTTGGCCCCAGACACTTTCTTGTGGATCTTTGGAATCCTCCCTTCCAATCTTCTCAATACTCCAGGAATCAGGAAATTTAAGAACCTGTGCTTTATAGTCCCGTTTACAGTTCTTTCTGTGAACATTAGTGACGTAGTCAACTAGAATGAAATAATAAGATTCAAAGGAATAAATGGATCCTGTGCCCACTTCAAAGATTGTTTATCAACAGGTTATTCAGAGATCTTACAAGCCCTCAGTGTCATTCATTTCACTATTTTATTGGTGGATCAGTGCATTGTCTATAAGAGAGCTCTCCTGTTAAGAAACTAAAAAACAGTATAGTTTATATACTAATCAAGGCTTTCTCATATATATCAAAGTATCGAATTGGATTTTGGGGTAAAGAATGACATCATCAAAATGATGGTGTAAGGGCATTTGAGATTTTTTTACCTCTATAAAAACTACAAAAGAACTGGAAAAAAAAAATGTCAAAATCAACTCTTGTTAGAACTCTGGGACCTGGGGAGCACTTATTCAGGGAAAAAATACCTGAATCTTGGTAAGAACAATAAGGTTGTCAGAGTTCCATCTCTCTCTCTCTCTCTCTCTCTCTCTCTCTCTCTCTCTCTCTCTCTCTCGTTCCACAGTAACCTTGAAAACCAATAATCTGCAATCACAGTGAAAACCATCAACTTGGAAGGGATATGATAGAACTGGGTATCTCTGAGAATCTCATTTCCAGAAAATTATAATTTTTGACCTATTTTTCTGACTCCTTGGAAAAATCAGTTGCAAAGCTGACTTTACTTGATATGACTCATACCTCATGGAGTATGAAAAGTCTTTTCCCCCAGGGGACTTTGTTAAAAAGTTTTAGAAGTAATTGTTTAACTATGAGACTATTTGATAAAAGCAGTAGATAAAAGTTGAGGCAAGCAATAAGCTAAGCAAAAAATTTTAAAGTACTAGTTGGGGAATGAGATAACCATAATGACTTTGGACATATTTTGGAAAACTCTAATGTATTTCCCATATAATAGAAGATCATGCATGCACATATGGCTGTATGTGCTCTCAGGGAGGCCCTGACAGACTGTTTTGACTTCTTGCTGATCTCAGTATATTGAGCAAGTGAAGGTGAAGGCAGAGTATTGAACTCTAGATGATTGGAGGCAGACTCCAACACACACAGGACCACTAGACAAAGACAGGGATAATTGTCAGTTCTAAATGTTTAAGAAAATCTCTATAAAATCATCAAGTAACCACGAAGTTAACAGAGCAAAAACTTTGGTGACCACATAGAATTTTACAAAGTTAGTCTAAGAAAATCATTAAGCAAACAAACAATAACTACCAAATAGCAATGACAACAAGCTGTAGATAGGGGAAAGCATTCTGATTTCCAGAATCATTACATTATAGTAAGTAAAATGTCAGTTTTGAAACAAAAATTATGAGACATGTTTGGAAACAAAATATGACCTGCACACAGGAAAGAAACAATCATAGGAAATTGTCCCATAGGAAACCGTGGTGTCAGATTGACTAGACAATGACTTTACAAGAGCTATTTTAAATATTTTCGAAGATTAAAATAAATGATGCTTAAATAAAAAAAAGTCCAAGAATTATGTCTCACTCAGTAAATAAGTGATTTTTAAAAGAACCAAATAAAAATTATCAAGTTTAAAAATGCAAAAATAGAAATGAAAAATTAACTAGAGAAACTTAACAGCAGATTTGAGCAAGTGGAAGAAAAAAATCAACAAACTTGAAGATAGATCAGTTTAAGCTATCACATTCAAAGGAACAAAAATGAAGAAAAATGAGCAGAAGCTAGAGATCTGTGGGACAACACTGAGCATTCTAAGTATGTACATTGGGATTCCTGGAAGGAGCAGAAAGAGAAGACACAGAAGGTGTATTTTAAGACATAAGGGTCAAAAACTCCCTCTATTTGATTAAAACAAAAACAAAAACAAAAACAAAACAAACATTAATCTGTAAACTTAAAATATTCAACAAGCTACAGATAAGACATATTCAAAGAGATCCTCAGCTAGATAGATATATCATGAGCAATCTATCAAAAGAGAGTGAGAATCTTGAAAGCAGGAAAAGAGAAGCAATACATCATACACCAGTAAACCTCAGTAAGATGAACAGTTGATTTACCGTTAAAGACAGTTAAGGTCAAAATGTGTTGAACATAGGCAAAAAAAAAAACTGAACATATTTAAAATTCAAAGAACTTATTTCAAAGAACAGTTCAGATGTAAAGAACTGAATAAGATTGTCGTACAAGAATTCTAGATTCAGAAAAACTCTCTTCAAAAATGAAAGGGAAAATAAGACATTCTCAGATTAAAAAAAAAGAGAATTTGATGCTAGAGTTCCTTCCACATAAGAAATACTCAAGGAAATTCCTTGGTGAAGTCAAAGACACTAGGTAGTATCTTGAACACACAT
Organism: Solenodon paradoxus; assembly: GCA_004363575.1. Taxonomy (NCBI): domain Eukaryota; kingdom Metazoa; phylum Chordata; class Mammalia; order Eulipotyphla; family Solenodontidae; genus Solenodon; species Solenodon paradoxus. Next base: position 167,910 of record RJWH01002254.1, on the reverse strand, counting down.
GAGTAAAAACTACTAGTAAAGGTATCTATACAGGTAAATAGAAAAGGCAATATAAATGTGATATTTGTTTACAATTTTTTTCTTCTATACCATAAAAACTATATAGCAACAATGATTAATCTGTGTTAATGAGCATGCAATGTATAAAGATGTGCCATTTATGTAATAATTGTGATACAAAATTATGGGGTGGGGACAGAACTATATGGAAGCAAAGTGCTTTTTAAAATTTATTTATTATTTATTGAGGTAATTTTGCTTTAAAAAATAATAAAACCTACATGTGTAGGTTCCCCATTCCTCAAATACTTTACAACACACCCTGTCTAGCACCAAAACACTGAAAGTTAACCATTATCCATTGGATCCCACCACCATCTGCCCTCACCCTCCAAACCCCTGTTCCATTCCCTACTGGTAACCTCAGTTCTATTGCTATTTCTATTGTGGGTTTTTGTTTAGCCTGTCCCTTTGCTTTGTTTCTTTGTACTCTACCTAAGAGTGAGATCATATTTGTGCTTCTTCTTTTGACTTATTTCACTTAGCATAATCCCCTCTAATTCTATCCATCTTGACTCAAATGACAGGATTCTATATTTTCTAAGGGCTATATAGTATTCCTTTGCACACACACTCACACACACACACACACACACACACACACACACCACATCTTCATTATCCTTTTGTCTGACAATGGGTATTTAGATAATTTCTAATTCTTGGGTTATTGTGAATAATGTGACAATAAATACATGGGGGTGCAGATATCGTTATTAATAGTGACTTTATGTCTTTTGGGTAAATATTCAGTATGATACAGGATCATATGGGGTTTTCATATTCAATATTTTGAGGAATTCCAAACTACTTCCATTGGATTTGCACCAATTTGCACTCCCACCAACAATGTAAAAATGTTTCATCTTTCTACATCCTCACCAACATTTGTTGTTTGCAGACTTTCGGTTAGTAGTTAATCTCTCAGGTATAAGTGATGCCTTATTATTGTTTTGACTTACATTTCCCTAGAAACAAGCACAAGCATATCCTTTCATATGCCTGATGGCCTTTTTATGTCTTTTTTTGGAAATGTCCCTCTCCATTTCTTCCCATCTTTTGATTGAATTGCCTTTTTTTCTGTTGAGTTCTTTGTATATTTTGGATATTAAGCCCTTGTCAGATATATGGAATGCAAATGTCTTCTCCCAGTCAGTAAGTTGTCTTTTTATTTTGATGATAGTTTCTTTCACTTCGCAGAAGCCTTTTAGTTTGATGTAGTCCCACTTGTTTATATGTGTTTGTTTTCCTTTCAGCTGGAGTTGAGTTCTTAAAAGTCTTTCTAAGGCTCATTTCATGGAATGTCTTTCCAATATTGTCTTCTAGGTATTTTAAGGTTTCTGATCTAACATCTCAGTCTCTAGGAAATTTTGAATTTAATTTTTGTGAATGGTGTTAGAGTTTGTTCTAGCTTCATTCTTTTGTATGCACCTGCCCAGGTTTTTCTGTTTATTGAAAAGGCTTTCCTTTCTCCATTTTATGTTCTTGACTCTTTTGTCATAAATTTGCTGAACATATATGAGGAAGTAAATTTCTGGTGGTTCAGTTTATTCCACTGATCTGTGCCTCTGTTGTTACACAGAACTATACAGTTTTGACTGCCCTCGCTTTTAAGTGTAGTTCAGTATCTGGAAGCGTGATACCTCCAGTTTTGTTCTTTTATCTCATGATTGCTTTGGCTATTCAGGGTCTTATGTTGTTCCATACAAATTAAAAAAAAAAAATTTGTTCTGTTTCCTTGAAATATATCTGTGGACTTTTGATAAGGATTGCATTAAACTTGTTAATTGCTTTAAGCAAGATGGTCATTTTATTTTATTCAATTAATTAATTTGTAGAGGAAAGGTGCAGGCAGGAATGAAAATGAGTAGAACTGCAGGCAGGAAAAGAGAGGAGGGAAAAGCACTTTATTTTTATTTAGTTACTTTTCTTGGTTCTTCCCACCTAGACCCGGGATTCGAACCCAGGTCCTTGCGATGTATGTGGACTGGACTCTAGGTCAGAGGCAGAAGATCAAACTGCTATTCCACCAGGGTGCACCAGGATGGCCATTTTAACATTGTTTACTATTTTCAGCCATGAGCATGGGATAGGAATCAAAAAGCTTTTATACTGTTAAATTATGTTTGTTAATAAGGGCTAGATTGTCATAAATAAGATATTAGATGTAATATTCAGGGAAACCCTTAAAAATATAATTAGAGATAATAAGGAAATTAAAATGGTACAATGCAAAAAGGCTATTTAACACAAAAGAAGGCAGTAGTAAATGAAGAGAGTACAAAAACAAAACAACAGAAAACAGAAAAAATAGCACTTTGGCAAATGTAATCCTACCTTTTCAGTAGTAATAGTTAACATTTATTTTTAATATTAATAATTATTATTAACTAACAGTAACTATATATATAAATGGATTAATCACTCTAAAAAGCATATATTGGCAGAATGGATAAAATGATTCAATTATATGCTGTTTATAAGCAACATTCTTTAGATTCAAAGACACAAGTAAGTTGAAAATAAGAAATGCCTGAAGATAGACTATGCAAACCAAAAGAAAGCTGGAGTGACAATTCTAGCACAGACAAAATATAACTTATAGAAAAAGTATTGCTAGATAAAGGAATTTTTTACAGGAAAAGTTCCTGCAGGAATCAAGGCGAGTAGGCAGGCATAAAAGAGACAGAAGAAAGAAACATTAATTTATTTATTTTATATAGTTGTTCATCTCATTTCTTCCTGCTAGCCCCAGGACACAAACCTGGGACTCTGGGATGAGCAAAGACTGCACCCAAACCCTACTCGCCAGCTCACAGCCTAGAGAAAGGATATCTTGAGATGATAAAATAACCAAATCATCAAGATGTTATAATTATAAATAACCACGCACCCAACAACAGAATTTCCTACTTACCAAAACTAAATAATCAGAACTGAAGAAAGGAATAGAGAAAAGAACAATATTTTTTTAATACTATTCTACTCCAATTTCAATAATGGCCAAAATAATTAGACAGAAGGCAATAGGGAAATATAAGACTTGAACAGCAATAAAATCAACTGGAACTAGCAGACATGTTCAATGATAGCAGAATACATATTCTCAAGTACACATGGGGCATTCCCTAGATTAGACAATATGTTGGATCATAAAACAAAGGTCAATAAATTTTAAAAGATTAAATCATTCAAAGTACATTTTCTGACAAAATAGATTTAAATTATAAGTCAATGACAAAAGAAATTAAGGAAAATGAAGACATATAGACCTTAAATAATGCACCCTTAAATTACCAATGGACAAAAAATAAACCACATAGATATTAGAAAATATCTTGAGATTAACAAAAACAGAACATCATCAACATTTACGTGATTCAAATCAACTAGTGTTTGTTAGAAATTAATAGCTGCCAATGCCTATAATAAAAAAGTTCTAAAATACATAATCTAATTTTCTACCAACATACCAGAATAAATGTGTAACCCAGAGGAAGCAAAAGGGAGGAAATAATAAAGATTAGAGGAAATAAATGGCATGGAAAATAAGAAAAAATAGAGAAGATCAATGAAAATCAATTTTTATTCTTTGAAAAGAAATTTAGGTTGACCAAACTTTAGCTTGAAGAAAACAAAGATTTAAAACTTACTAAAATTGTGAATGAGGCACATCTTGGTGGAGCTATGGTTAAGTCAGCCACCTCCGGCCTGAGAATGCAGTCCAAGGACCCCAGTGCACATCTTTTTAGAAGAAAAAATAACATACAATTTTTCTTCCTTCTCTCTCTGCCTGCTTGCATTCATTCCTGTCTGCACTTTTTCTTAAAAGAAAAAATGTGAATGAAAGAAGGAATATTATTACATTTTATATCTGCTCTAAGGGAATACTATGTCTAAGTGAATGACAACAAATTATAACATAGTTGAAATAAGCACCTTCCTAGAAATATAGGAACTCTGAAACAGACTCAAGAAGAAATGGAAAATTTGAATAAAATTTCAATAAAAAAGAGATTGAATAAGCAGCAATTTTATTTTTCTACAAAGAAAAGCCCAAGACAATATGGCTTCTGTGGTGTATTCTACCAAGCATTTAAAGAAAAAAATAACACCAAATCTTAAAAAAACTTTCCAAAAATAGAAGAGTAAGATACACTTCTAAACTTTATTATTACACTGATACATCACAAGGAATAATAACTATAGATCAACATCTTTTATGACTGTTGATGCAACAATCCTTAATAAAATATTAGCAAATGGAATCCACCAACATGCAAAAAGGATTGTACATCATTTTCAAATTTATTCCAAAAATTTCAAATTGGTTCAACTTTCAAAAGTCAATCAATGAATTACATTATGAGAACAAAAGACAAAGAACATATAGTGTTCTCAATAAAAAGAGAAAAAGCATTGACAGGATTCAACATAGTTTTTTGATGACTAACATTAAAAAATAGGAATATAGAGAGATTTCTTATTTTGATAAAGGACATCTATGAAAAATGGTGAAATAACTTAAATGTTTTCTCCAAAGACCACAAGAATGTCTGCTCTGGCCCTTTCTGTTAAATACGGTATGCATCGTCTAGGCAAAGCCTTACCTAGAAACGAAATAGGCAAGAAAATGAAATAAAAGTCATCCATATTGGTTAGGAGAATATAAAACCATTTCTATTTGCAGATGACATGATACTATATATAGAAAATTATAAGGAATTAGCAACATTTTGAAAAATAATTTTAGCTATTTAAGATATAAATCAATATACAAAATTCAAATTTATTTCTATTCACTTGTACTGAAAATGATTCTAAGAAAAAATTCCATTCAAAGTAGCATCAAACATAAGGTATTTAGAAAGAAATTTTACTAAGTATAGGACGAGTATACTAAAAACTACAGAATCATTGAAAGTAATTGAAAAAGCATCTGTGCTGATAAGTGGAAATATTAATATTGTTTAGAGAATAAATTGTTCTGCAGATTTAATGCAATTTCTATAAAAATCTCAGCTTTTTTTGCTTTGTTGTGGAAAGTGACCAACAGATGTTAAAATTCATTTGGAAATTCAAGCTATCTATGATAAACAAAAAATCTTAAGAAAGCAAAACAAAATTGTAGTACACACATTTCCTACTTTTCAAAACTTACTGGAAAACTACACTAATCATGACTGACTATTGGAGGCATAAGGATAGACATATAGCTCAATGGAATATAATTGAGGGTTCAGACACATACCCAAAATGTATGGCAACTAATTTTCCACAAGGATGCCAAGACAATTCACTGTGGGAAGAAGAGTCATTTGCAACACGTGGTGGGAAAACTTGATAACCCTATACAAGAGAATGAAATGTACCTCTTTATCCCGTCATAATCAAGAAGAAACTCAAATTGGATCAAGGATCTAAATGTAAGAGCTGAAACTATTGAACTCTTTATGAAAACATATGTGTAAACATACGTTACTGTAAATTAGATGATGGTTTTTTTGATATAATAAAAGCACAAGCAACTAAAAGAAAAACAAATTGAACTTCATCATAATTTCAAAAATTGTTTTACTTAATGGACATTATTAGAAAGCTAAAAAAAAAAACCCTCATAATTGTGGAATACATTTTAAAACCATGTATCTCATATGGGTCTAGAATTAAGAATATATAAAGAACCCTTATAACACAACAAAAAATGACAGCTATGACTCATAGTTAGTTATCCAAGAAAAATGAAAAATTTTGTCTAAACAAAAACTATATTGATATTCATTGACTCATTTTTATTGACCATAAGTTTAAAAAAACCCAGTTATCTGTCAACTGAATATTCATACAATGGAAAATTATTCAGTCATAAAAAAGAATAAAGTACTGATATATACATATACATACATATATATTAGATATACAACATTGAGGGTGAGATTCAAAATATTATGCTAAGTGAAAGAAGTCAAACTTGAAAGACTATATATTAATTGATTCTTTTTAGATGAAATATCCAGAATGGGCAACTTTGTGGATTAGTGGCTGGTGAGGACTGAGGAAGGAAGATGGGAGTGATTAATGATTGGTTTTTTTGGGGGATAATAAAAATATTCTGGAATTCATAGTATTGATGGTTGCACCATTCTATCAATATACCAAAAAAAAAAAAAAAATCACTGAATTGTTATGGAGTATGAATTATGTCTCAAAAAAGGATATGGAATATAAGGTCAAATATTATTAACTGAATTTTAGATTGTTTTAAATAGAGAAAATATTTAATGTTTGTTTAATACTTAATATATATAAGCATTTTACATACATACATATATATACATATATATACATCTGATTTATACATCACCTAAGATTGCATTTAAAATAGAGAATTTCAGGTTTTGCCCTACAGGCCGTCAACCAACACCTGCGCTCTAAAACCTCTCTCCACGTGGTTTTTGTGCATTTCACATTGGAGAACAATGGTGGGTACTAAGGAGCCCTACAATGTAATGAACAGGTTCAGCTTTCATAGCAGAGATAGTAACTGCTACATGGATTCATTCAGACCCGAACTAAACAAGTCATTCTTCCTCTAATGTGACTTCCTCTGCACTCCCATCTCTAAGGGTAATTCCCATAGAGTAAATGTTGAAAAAAGACAGATCTGTATCTGGTCTGCCCATTCCCTCCATTTCCAAAGCATTGTTGTCTCAGGGCTGTAAGTGTAGGCACCTTTACGGATATTTAAGGCCTTGGAGATGCTGGGGCACAGGAAAGTTCCCCCCATTCCTCAGAGTTCTTTATGGGCTATATGAATAAACAAATTAACATCAGACTGAATTAGTAAGAAAAAAGCCCAATTTGAATGACATTCATTTAGAGAATTTACATGGTTGTAGATTCTAAGGTAAATGGGACAAATCAAAAACACACCCTGTGATGAGTAATGGGTAAGGGGATCTGGGGTGTCAGAGATGTCACATAAGATGATGACTTTATATGACAAAACCTTCACTGTAGACTTTAACCCTGTCTCAAGATAGGGTCTCTGATTTAAAGGAGGTCTCTGGACATAACTCCAAATATAAGCACGTATGGTAAGAATAACGGTTGTGACTCTTCATTAATCTTTAGCTTTGCATACCAAGGTGACAGGTATTGGAAAAGTCTGCTTTGGGCCTCTCAGAAAAAGCCTATCTGTATGTTATCGGTGTTCTGTTTTTATTTTTGGAAGGAGGGAAGGGATTGATCTTACAGAGGAAAATATATCACAGCACTTCAAAGCTGTGACTTAAAAATAATCTACTAGTACATCTCTGTGAATTACTCAACTTGTGCTTTTAGGGTAAATGCCTAGAAGAGGAATTTTACACTCCCACTATCAGAATATGAGTTCCCTTTTCTCTGCATCCTCACCAGCACATGTTGTTTCCAGCCTTTTGGAGACTAGCCATTCTCACAGGTGTGAGGTGACTGGAGACAACCTAAGTGAGCATCAACAGATGAACGATGTAGATACCCAATGGGATACTGCTCAGTTGTCAAAAAGATGAAATCTTGTCATTTGCAGCAGCATGGGTGGACCTAGAGGGAATTATGCCTACTGAGATAAGACAACAAGATATCATATGCTATCACTCATGTATGGTATGTAGAGAAACTCATATATGGTATGTAAATCAAACATAAACTTTCACTCAAAAAAAAGAAAATCAGTGGTTGCAGGAAGAGAAGGGAGAGGATGGATGGGCAAACTGGGTAAAGGGGATTCATTGTATAGTGAAGGAAAAATGAAATAGATGTGAACTGAAAGTGTTATATACAGATAATTATGTTGCATTCCTTAAACCTATATAATGTTACAATGCAATGTTCCTTCAATAAAATTAATTTTACAAATAACCGATTAGATGTGTCTGTTATTAAAACCTATTAGCAGCCACCCCACTGGGCATTTCTCACTCTCCCCTCTTTGGCATTTCCCTGCTTGCTGCCACATGACTCCAAAGAGTCTCCAGGGAATACTCTTCTCTGCTTATTGGGTTGCTCATTGAAAAGTTATATGTCTTCCTTTATTATTTAGGGCATGGCTATTCTTTTCTCATTTACTTTCCTTGTTCATACCCAAGTGGTTCATCAATGTGCTCTCATATACAATAATGTACTGTAAAAGTGGAAGCCATTCTTGTGTCTTTAAAAGTTAGATGTGATTCTTTCCTACTTTCTCCTTAATGGATGTATCTTGTCAGTGCACAAAACCCCCTTTTATCTGCGAACTTAAAACATGAAAACAATGTGAATGAAGAGGTCAGATAGCACTTACGTTAAGCAAATCAAGTGGTATAGCTTGTTAACCAAGCAGTATTGCTAAACTACTGCTCCCTGCCACAGAAAGGGGTTAAGCATAGATTTGTGAGTTTAACAAAAGTGTACTAGGGATGATACACACAGAATATTCTTTATGTCTTTTCTTCCTCTTGTGGTCTTTTTAAAAAATATTTTTCTTACTCATTTTTTTAAACAAGAAATCTGACAAAAAGAAGTTGCTACCAAGTCATAAAGCACAACTTCAAAGTGAATAAAAATTGGAGCAAGTTTCAGCATATTTATTGAATAATTCTCACATAAACTTGTTAAAATGTTTTCTTAAGCTAGATTCCCCAGGATGCAAAATATTGTTTTATTTGTCACACTATTAGAAACAGTTCTCTCTCCCCAGCCCTCTCTCTCAGCAATGCAATATGTGAAAAGTGTTAACCTCTTTTAATTTATGTTTCTTTGTTAATTTTAACCTAAATTTTCTCTCTATTTGCACACTAATTTCGTTCATTTCATTATTTTGGTCAATTAATGATAACTTGTTTGTATTTCTTTCCATGTTCCATTTTAATAATGACAAAGCATTATAGATTATATCCTGATTCTAAATGTATATATTTAAATATTTTCTTTAATATTTAGAATTTTGTACACATATTTATTTAAACTTGTTAGATTATTGTAGCAAACACTGTTGCTGCTCTCCCAGACCCCCTCTTACACTTCCAGCATTTTGCGCGCCTCTCCTCTACTGTCCTTGTACTTTTGCTCTTATTGGAGCATATTGGCGCTCTGGGGACAGCCATTAGGGTACCAGAGCCTCCTTGACTAGATATGCAGAGAAATTGGTCTATCTGGGAGTTTACATTCCCACCCTATGCCCTCACAAGGCCTTCACTACCTTGACTAGTCAAGAGTATGAAAGTTCAGCTTCCCTTGTTTCTGGATGCAACACTCTGGTCCTAACTTATTCTCCCATTTCCCCTATAAAATTTAGCTGAACCTTTTTTCTGTTTTTGAAACTTTTATAATATTTAGTTGTTCATCTTGGTTGCACCCCCCGCACCCAAGCCCTGGGTCTCAAACCCCGGCCCTTGGGATACACATGGACAATGGGCAGTGACCTTGCCCACTAGGCCATCAGGGAGTGCGCCTAAGTCCTTTTTTAATGAGAGTTTTTGCCCTAGATCACACCCTTACTAGGGCCTTCCCTTTTCTGTTGCAATTTCCCTCCTCTCTAAACTAATCCTCTCTGGGCATACACAAAACTCCTCTAGGCTATTTGATCTATAACAGTGATGCTTTACTGTCAACAGGGCGAGAAAGATGCTTTGGTAAGAAGTAAAATGTGGAAGATTGAAAGAATTAAAGATATGAAAAAACTTTACATTAACCATTAACTCTTGAACATCAAGTGAAATTCATCCCTAATTTTTCAATGTTAAGCTACTATAGACAAGTAGAGAGTATGTAGATTTTGTCTAAGAGCACCAAACCTAAACTGGTACTATTGTTCTATCACTTATAGGGGCTCTGCATAGCACATGAATGTGGAAGCACGCTGCTTTGAATAAAGATTCTGGCTCCAAATTTGTAACTTCATGATCTGTGACATTTGTCTAGACTTCCTTGCTTCAATAACATAGACTATAAGACTACTTTACATAAACTCATTATTCATTGAAATAATATATACTAAGAGATTTGAACATGACTTACATGTTGTAATGATTACTGTAAAAAAGTTACTTAACAAAATATTTTATATCATGTAAACCTGTTTACATGAGTTAACTGGATGTTTAAATAATTAGTTAAAAACACTGTTGTAACCATATTCATGTGATTTCTTTTTATTCTCCCATAACCTTTATATTTCAGAGGAGAAGGCTGAGGCTTCAAATAGAGTCATTTGCAAATTTTTCGATCTGGTAAAATTATCTTTCCCCTGTATTTTAGCTGCAAATGATAACAAGCTGTAAACTACGTAAGGAAATAATATACAGAAGGCAAATGATACCTGCTGTGACAGATTCTAAAACAGACTTATTGATGCAACTTGGAACATAAAGTACAAGTTAAATAGGCCACTGCAACCCAAGTTGTATGCAACTGGGTGACAATGATCAGAGAATTTATTGTCAGGTCCATGAGTTCCTCTTGGAAAACGAAAAGATACAAAGCTGGAACATTCTGACAACAAGATAATTCTTTATACGAGGAAGAAGGGACGCAACATGGATTCTAACATTTGTCTGATTAATTTTTTAATGAGATTCAATGGATGTATCTCACATGTAAATGTACATGTGATAGAGCCATATGATATCCATTACAAAAAAAAAAAAGACACCGTCACTAAAGTAAAAATAAGTACATTTTCCTCAGATACTTTGTCAAGCCAAATTCAGGCTGCTTTAGCTTGGAAAATCTGATTAAAATGCCCAATAATAAGCCTGTTAAGAGCACCTGGTTGCCAGATCTCTATTGTGTGAAACTGCAACGACTGAATGCTGGAATAAATTTTAACTCACAGACAGAAACGTTACCAAAATGTCATTTTAAATGCTCAGGAAAACCTAGTTCAAATAAATCCCCAAATAACAAATTTGCATGGAATCACAAGCTTAGTTGCATCATATAATTTTCCTCTTTCTAATGCCTCACCCTTTTTGCTTTTATGTTAAAGATTTGTCTAATAAGCAATACTTAAATGTGGAACAAAATTTTATCAGAAGAGTAAACTACCAAATAATGAAATACCATTGAGGGCTTTCATGGTAAGTGAGGAAAAGTTCTTTCTCCCAAACACACAATGGAAGGGCCTGCCACATTCTAGGGGAAAGATAGTCTCTGGACTTCCTATTACACCAAATTCACATAATTTGGAAATAATTCAGACAAAGATGGTGGATAGATCTCTTTAGCAGCCAAAATGGCACTGCCATCTTGCAGTAGGATAAACACAACTTACAGTTCATTCAATTTTACAGCTTTGTAATTATGCAACTCTCAATGAATTTTTAATTTTATTAGATTCACATTACTTCACATTTTGTGCATAAATTAAGACTTTATTACTGTTTTATGTAGTATTATTTCAAATGTGCATAAAATGCACTCATCCTTTATTGGATACGTGTAGTTAGCATTAACCACAGAAGGCAACCTTTAGGAGAGACTCAAGGATTTTCTCTCCAAACTTTTGCTTCCTCTTCTTCTGACACATACAAGAAAGGAGATGTTTTATTCAAGGATAAATTATGTCCCAAGGACAAAAAAGAAAAAACAGATGGGAAGGGTAAGAGAGAGGAAAGCGATAAGAATGACTACTGGATTTCTGGTTTGGATATCTGAATACATGACGTGAAGTCCTTGAGCACAGAAATATTGCAGGAAGACTATATTTGTGGAAGTCATGAATTTGGTTTGGAGCATATTAAATTAGAGAGGTCTGTGGAGCAATAGAGTAGGGAGTTGGATATGAAAATCTGTAACTCACATAAAATGTAGAAGCTTACATAAATTATAAATAAATTAATGCTTTCCTTTTGTTTATTATGTTTGTATTAAAAAAAGACATTTATTCAGTGTCATGATCAGACTATTACAGTTAGCCATCAACAGCATGGGTGCAAAACAATCTACATTAAAAGCCTTTGTTGGAAGCTTTATACTTTTCACAGAAGATAAACTAAAATAACCTGTTATACAATTAATCACAAATACAACCTTTCAGTTTTGTGCCTGTACATAAGAGTATTTTCTGAAACATGTCTGCTTTGCAGCAGCCAGGCTGCCATCACTGTGCTTGGCTGAGTTGACAAATCTCTTGCAACCTGTAGCTTCCCTTCACTTCTCTGGCTCTCCTCTCCTGCTAAGTTTTGTTTCCTGGCAGTAATTATAACTTCCTGCCACTGCCACAGCTACTGCTGCTCCTGGTAAACTAGAGCCACCTTGGTTTCATGGTTTTGCCAAGTATTAGCCTCCTCCTCCACAAGGGTCAAAGCTTCTGCATCCAGAGTTTTCACCTTTCATTGGTCCAAAATTTAAATATTGATTATTGTTATTGCTAAAATTATTGTAACTCCCAACACCTCTAAAATTGCTTACACTACCACCACCAAGGACACCTCCATCTCTCCATTGTTATAATTCTCATATAATTTCCACTTCTGTCACAGCCAGTACCCTAGTTTCTATAACCCTGTCTACCCCTCCATAGCTTCTGATTCCAGCAGAGTTAACAGGGTCACGTCCTCCATAACCACCACCAATACTAAATCCATTATAACCTTCCTTCCCTGTGGCTACCATATCCACCACCAGCATGGCTGCCAACAACATCGCCTCAACCACTCAAATTTCCTCCATGACCAAAGTTGACATTCCCACCAGTCCACCTCAGTGACTACCATCAAATTTTCCAGACACTTGTACCTCTGACTGGATGAAGCACTAGCCATCTCTTGCTTTAAAAGGGCTTGCTTTACGTCACAGTTGTGGCCATTCACAGTATGGTATTTCTGAATGACAATCTTATCTACAGTCATGTCCTCAAAGGTTACAAAAGCAAAGTCTCCCTTCTTGTTAATGCCTTCATTAGTCATGATTTCAGTCACTTCAATGTTCTCTACTGTTCAAAATAATCTCTTAGGTGATGTTCTTCAATGCCTCCTTTAATGCTACCAAATAATCATCTTCATAGCTAAGTGGGACCAGTTCTTCGAGAATATTCTCTTGAGACAACAGGTATCTTGGGTTCCACAACTCTTCCATTCAGCTTATGAGACCTTGCATTCATTGTTTCATTTACCTTCTCCATGGTGGCATCGGTGAGCCCAGAGCCTCTGGAGTGCTTGGTGTTTGGGTTCCTTATTGCCATATAGTCTGTGAGCATCCCCATTGATCAAAATGACTCCTCAGACTCTCATAGGTTGTTTCAAAGCACAAACCTACAATAAAGAGTTTCTGAAGCATTTCAGGCTCTTTAGGAGACTCTGATTTAAACACGACTCAATGAAAGGGAAGATTTTAATGACGTTTACTGGGCAGCTAGGCTGGAACCAAAGGCTGCTATTATTCTTATACTCCAAAATTTCCTTGAAAAATAAAGAAATGAAAACTCTGAGCATTGTCTATTCTATCTTCACTTAGACTCAAGTTCCATGTGAAAATTTTTTCTAAAAATAAATCAAATATGACTTGAAATGTTATAAAATAGATAGACATCAATGGGACAAAACTCATCAGTAGATTTTCATGGACTTACAGGTCTCCAAAGACAGACACTTGCCTGGGTAACAATTATGCACACTACAGACATTGTATTCATGCTGAGTTATCAAAAAAAAGTCTGAGGTACAAAGCAAATTCTTATCAAATATCCTCCTAGCTGTATGGAAAACAAAAATAAAACCAAAGATTCCTCTGATTAAAAATGGTATATAATGATAATGATCTAAAGATTCTGTGTGTAGAAATCGTGAGACATTTGAAGACTATACTTTACTTTGTAGTCATGTATTTTTGAGAACTGAAACTGCAGTTTAAAGTATTTTATTTCTCGGTATGACTTTGCCAAAAATGAAACTTGCACTGTCTCAAAATTTTTCAACTTTCATGATACAGTCATTATGATATCTGATGTTTTTTTAAAGGACACCTATTTAAATCAGTTAATGAACATCCCAATTTGACCTAGTGACATTTGTTCACAACACATGTTAAAAGCAAATCTCTTCATTTCTGACTGATGTGATACTAACTCAACCCTTCCTACCGTTATTCTTTTCCTAGTATCAACTCTGTTCTCTGCCAAGTGATTTAGAAGCATAAGCCTGGAAATCTAGACTCAGATTATGACCATTTGCAAGGCTAGTAACTTCGATAGTGGGACATGGTGCACTAAATCAAAGCACAGAAGTGCAAGTATTTGCCTGACTGGACAGGGAGTTTATAAATGCTATATAATCACAGTGCCAAAAGATGAAGATAAATGATTCTGCACAAGCCAAACATTATATTTTGGTTTGTCTTGAATATAAATACATGTCTGGGGGAGTAAGAGAGGTCCATTAGAAAAAATTCCAAACAAAGGAGTGAATTTAAATCCCAGCTCTGTGCTGCATTAAGTGTGAAGCTGTGGACAAAAGAGTGCATGCTTGTGAATTTAAGATCCTCATCTATAAAAGAGGATCATAACGCTTTCTCCACATGATCATTGGGAAGACCAAATGTCCTAACACATGTCGATAACTTGTACACCATTTGGCACATTTATAAAAGATGAAGTGTTCCTGAAAATAACGGTTCCAGAAAAGAAAATGTTTGTAATCAATGTGTCATGGGTAACTCATTCCGGGTGAAGAAATAGGGTCATAATAATCATTATAAGAGTGAGTCCCCGCTCAGTCTTCTAGAACTTCAGTCCCTTTTTAAGTTCTTCCCAAGAAGTGTGTCAAATACACTTAGACATGTGTCAGCTTAGATTAAACAAACTTCATATCCAGGTACTGAAGTGTTGTTGCCTCTTTTTATGAATGGAGGTGCAGTAGATATCAAAGTGGCTCCCTGTTTAGGGCAACCCATTTCTATAGGCATTCTTGTCCTCCATCCAAGGAGAATGTGTATAGGAACAGGGACTGCATGGAATTAAGTTCTCGGTCTAGCTGCTTCTCTCCAAAATTAGTCTTTATCTGTGCATGTCATTATCTGTGCATGGAAAGTGTGCATCTTGACTTTCTCATCCTTCTAGATCATAATAGGGCACTCTATTCTTTTTAAATGAAAGGCAGACAGTTTTTCTTTATTATGAGACTTGGAGTGAACATGCTTCATTTTGAAACTGTTTCTCCTGGTACATATTTATAACACGTCGATGTTCATGCTGAAAATGAATAATGATAACAAAACTTCAGACTTAGTTATAAAACTTTTCTAAGCAATCCCCTGAAACAAGAGCATTTCCCCCTCTGGCACTAACAGTCTTCTTTATAAGAGATAGAACCAATATTTCTTCACTTTGCCCTGTGATTAGGAGAAAAAAGGCTGAGTTGTGGTTTGTTGGGTCTGCAATCTAGAAATAGTTTAATTTTTCATTATCTCTCATCTTCCTACACATCAGAGAACTTTCTCTAGAGCTTAATCCTATTTCTGTTTTTGTCTTCTCTGAAATGTATCACATTTCCTTCTCCTCAACTACTAACAATTCATACAGTGGCTTCCCATAGTCTCTATTCCCTGAAAAATATACTCCCTTACATAGTGCATGCAGATGTGTATTTGCCAAAGCCATTAAGCCAAATGATCCTACACGTAGCATGAGCCTGAGTTTAGGACAAGGCTGCCAGGACATTTCCACTTTCTCGCTAATTATGTTGTCAGGACTCTTTTTCCTTTTTCTTGTCTTTTGTTCCTACTTCTCATTGTGTCTGGGCTCTTTGATTTTCATATATCTCAATTCACTTTTGCGATCTATAGTTGTTTCATCTCTCTCTCTCTCTCTCTCTCTCTCTCTCTCTCTCTCTCTCTCTCTCTCACTACTTGGTGTTGCCCACTGCTGGGATTTTTTTATTTTTATTTTTTTGTTCTTTATCCCCACTGATTTGTTCCATTACTGACTTAAGCACCACCTGCCTTCATATCTCAGCAACCTATTATTTCAGTGCCCATCTCAAGCAGCATTCTAGCTGTACTTGCATTGTTCAATCCTTTCTCCATTAATTTAATACTCTCAATTCACCTATTCTTTTATCATACACAGCTCCATTTTATTTTTTAGAAGGAGGTATTAAATAAATAATAAAGAATATGCCTTACGCTTCGAATACTTGAGCCAAAGACAACTATGTGAATTCTAATATAACTATCAAACTACTAATCGACGGGAAAATAGATCAGTAACTTCAAGAATAGAAATGTTGGCACACAGAATATTCATGATATTTCTCTTTTCTCCCTGCTGAGTTCAAAGAACTGCTGCTCTTTTGAATGAAACAACTTACATTCAGTTCTTTCTCTCAGATCTGGGGGACAAACACAGAGCTTAGCCTAACAAAATTTAATGACAAGAAAACGTTGAAAAACCCACAGAATTTTTATGATCATGTGGCAATAAACATTTGAATACAGTATATGCATGCCACCAAACATTACTAATTAGGAATAATTGGAGGAGACTCCTTTCTACTTGAATTTCAAAACTTTCAGATAATGGAAATGTTTCAAAGGCATACAATTTTAGAATTAGAAATACGGTCACTAACAAAAACTTGGCAAATTGCTGCCACATTGATTTCCTGCCAGACTTGATTTAATAATGAAAGCATTCCTTATATGTAAATGTTTCTTTAAAATGCTCAGGAAGATGAAAACGACAGGATATTTCCCTCTAAAAACTCATTGCCTGGAAAGCAAATAGACAAAATTAGCAGAAGCAAGTCAACATGGACACAAGCTTGAGAGAGACAACTGTCACCATGAGGACCAGATGAAGTTCTATGAGGAGCCCATGAAAATGGACAGACCTTATGTGGAAGCCTTGAACTTACGATGTCACATCAAGTGCTTGTACCACCCATGTTTCCTTTTAGTCATAACTTTGTGCTGTGTGTGAAAATGCTATGAAAAATTTTAGGGAAAAGTTAGAAAGGGTTATAGAGCCTAATTTTGGTGCATCCAGTGGCATAGCAGTTGGATACAGTCCATATATATCTTAAGGACCCAGGTTCACATATGAACAACTAAATAAAATAAATAAAGTGCATCTTCCTCCTCTCTCTTCCTGCCTGCCTGCCTCTGCTCACCTTCATTCCTGCCTGCACCTTGCCTTAAAAAAATAAGTCCTCATTTTACAGATGAGAAGAGTTTTGAGATGAGTCCTGAAAATGGAGAGAGGTGAAGAGAAGTAAGGATTCCAGGTATAAAAAAAACCCTCAAGAATAAATGAGTGAGAAAAATAGAGCTAGGAATGATCAAGTTTCTGAAAGTCTTATTGGAACCAACATATTTTAAGCAGCTATTTAAACACCTCAACTTGTTTTCTGACTCATATTTGTCAGCTGATAAGAATTTCAGGGATCGAATGAAATAAATCACCACTAGTTTCATGTTAAATTGAATTGCTGTGTTGAGGCCACACTGGAGTTCTGGTTTCATGGTCATTTGTGTCACTATTGCCACTTTCTGCTAATTGCTCACATTGACTGTGCTTAACCTTGTTCAACTTGAGCTTCTTTTTCTTTCAATTTATTTTTTTATTGTAGTAATTATTCTACACATGAAAATAATTTCCTATGTATAGGGTCCCAATTCTTAGATACATTTCAACACACCATGCTTTCCACCAAATCACCAAGTGTTATTCTCCATCGTTCACTGGGCTCCATCACCATTTGCCCCCACCAGCCCCATTGCCTTTTGGTAACCTCAGTTCTGTTGCAAATGTTTCAGGGTTGGTTATGTTTCATCTGTTCCTTTGTTTTGTCTATTCACATTCCACTTGCGAGTGAGGTCATCGATATCTTTCTTCTTTTGACTTGTTTCATTTAGCATAATCCCTTCTAGCTCCATCCATGTTGATTCAAATGACAGGGTTTCATCTCTTCTAAGGACTGTGTAGTATTCCATTGTGTATATGTACCACATTTTCTTGATCCGTTTATCTGATGTTGGGCACTTAGGTAGTTTCCAGTTCTTAGCTATTGTGAATAGGTCCACAATAAACATGGGGATCTATATATCTCTGTAGATGGGTGCTTTTGTATCTTTTGGGGAGATGCCCAGAAGTGGAATTGAAGGATCATATGGGATTTTCAGCTTCAGTTTTTTGAGGCATTTTCAAACTGTTCTCCATAAGGGTTGTACCATTTTGCATTCCCACCAATAGTGCAAAAGTGTTCCCTTTTCTCCACATCTTTGCCAGCATTTGTTGCTTCCAGGCTTTTGGATAATAGCCAGTGTTTCAGGTATAAAGTGATATTTCATTGTTACTTTCATTTGCATTTTCCTGATAGCCAGCATGTAGGAATATAACTTCATGTGCTGTTGGCCACCTGTATATCCTCTTCAGAAAACTGTGTCTTCAATTCCTCTTCCTATTTTTTAATTGGGTTGCCTGTTCTTCTGTTGTTGAGTTTTATGAGTTCTTTTTATATTTTAGATATTAAACTTTTGTCAGAAATATTGAATGCAAATATCTTCTCCCAGTTAGTGGATTTCCTTTTGCTTTTGGTGATGTTTTCTTTTGTTGTGAAGAAGCTCCTTAGTTCAATAGTTTCAGTTGATTATTTCTCTTTTTGTTTCCCTTGATGGTGGGGTTGAGTCCCCAAAGGCCTCTCTATGACTGATGTCATGGAAATTCTTTCCTATGTTGTCTTCTAAGAACTTTATGGTTTCTGGTCTTATGTTGAAGTCTGTAATCCATTCTGAGTTCAGTCTGAGCTTTTTAGGATGGCAATCAATGCATTCATTCATTCAGAAGTAGTAATAGGATCTCTACTAGGTGGCAGGATGTTAACTAGGTATCAGGATAAGTGCCAGTCAAAATAATAAGGAAAATAATTCCAATCTTCAACTTGTATCTGTCAAAAATATTTTAATTCCACTAAAATAAACTTGACAATACTCATCTCTTCTCTTCTTCACAACTTCTTGTTCACCTAAGGCTGCTTGGGAGTCAATCATTTATCACCTTTCCAGAGCTGCCCCTCTATCCCTTCCTCTTGAGTTGCTCTTTATCTCTAACTCTTTCTCCAACTTTTTCCATGCTGTACAATATAGATCAACTGTACCTCCTCGTTCAGTATTTGTTTTCCATTTCTCATGTACAGTCCTTCTCTTCTTATTTTTTTAGATACATCAGAGTTCTAATATCCATTTTTGCAGGAAGTCACATATTTTAATGGGTGGGGATGAAGGATAAGTCAAGTAGGCAAAGATATTGTTGTTATGAAGACTTGGGAGGGGCATAGTGGTTGTTTTTCTAACTTCCCTTCTCCCTTTCTCCTTTCTTCCCTTTGTATGTTTTACCATGTCAAAATGTTCAAAATGTCTTCCTGGATTTCAATCTCATCATACTCATATTCTCTCTCTCTCTCTCTCTCTCTCTCTCTCTCTCTCTCTCTCTCTCTCTCTCCCCTCTCCCACACACATCTCCCAAATATAATGTAGCTCCTAGAAGTTACAATTATTTCTATGATAGTACACCTCCTTATAAGAACGTATGCAAATATTCTTAGATGGCTTTGAAGAGAGTACCAGATATAGTCTGTTTATAATGAAATATTTTTTTTCAAAATTTGAAATTGGCAGATGGGTGACATCT
This sequence comes from Solenodon paradoxus, assembly GCA_004363575.1. Taxonomy (NCBI): domain Eukaryota; kingdom Metazoa; phylum Chordata; class Mammalia; order Eulipotyphla; family Solenodontidae; genus Solenodon; species Solenodon paradoxus. Next base: position 148,205 of record RJWH01002254.1, on the reverse strand, counting down.
ACCTAGAGAACAGACACAACACTGCCAGCACCTTCCACTTAGACTCCATGCATTAACTTGCTCCAGGTTTGTGATCACCAGTTGATAACCTTCCCATTTCCAGTTGCCACTAGATGTCCCTCCTAGCCAATACTGAAATGCAATTACACTTTTCCATACTTCTGGGGTCACGGGTGTACCTGCCTAGCTCCATCACAATATTGACCTATTAAATGGCATGATTTCCAACCTGGAATTGTATCTGCCCCCGAATATGGCTCTGGTGGGAATTGAGGGACTGGTTTATTCATACTAAATCAGACATGTTTTCTTCATGTCTTTTGTTGTTTTCATTATTTTTTTTAAGAAAGAGATTAGGAGCTGCCTCCTTACTTCAGCCTTCTCATCTACTCATAGTGTCTCATGTCCGATCCTCACTACTCATCCCTGCTTCCCATCCTCCTTTGCCCTATGCCAGGTTTGATTTCATCAATGGGAAAATTTTGAGGCTCTCCAGAATAATATTGCAGTTTAATATGACTTTCTGAGCATTATAGCCAGTATACATATGGTGACCCTATGAATCACACTGTTGTATCACGTTCTTCTCTTGCGTGCTGTAGAAACCGATGCTCTTCTAACCAGTACAATATGGCAAAGGTGATGGGATGTCACTTACATAGTTATGTTACATTACATGGCAAAGATGAAAGGATTTTCCATATGTAATTAAGATTATTAATTGGTTGACTTTGAATTAATTAAAAGGGACATTTTCCTGGGTGAGTTAATAAGAAAAGTTCTTCTAAAGAAGATTCAGGTCTTTCCTGAAGCTCAGGGCTCCAAGCAGCAGGTCTCCCTCTTCCTCTCTCCGTCTCTGCCTTTCTCTCTCTCTAGCTCTTTCTGTGTCTCTGTCTCTCCCACTTGCTCATTTCCTTTGAGAAATCAAACTGCTATAAATGAGCTCCATATTTAGAAGAACTTCATTTCTACCAACAACCTGATAGAGATTAGTAGTGAACCCCTTCCTCAAACCACCAAAAGGTAACGCAGTCTAGAAAACACCATGATCTGAACTGTGTGAAGTTCTGAGCTCAGGACCCAGTTAACTGATGCACAGATTTCTGAGCAACAGAATTTATGGCATAAGATGTGGAGAATTTTCAAGATGCTAAATTTTGTAGTAGTTGGCTATGCGAAAAGTATGATAGCTACTCATATTAAATGCCTTTGAACATACTTAACTTAGCTTTTTGTGAGTAACCATAAGTCTTTATTTTGCATTGCATCCTCCTGCTTTTTCAGTCTAAGCACAAAAAACGAAAGACACTTATTCTTGCTGCTGTCATGAAGCTTTTGGCATACGAATTCCATCGCATCCCAGCAGACTTGGGTGTGGGTCTGCCCTGCAGCTGAACACCTGCCCTCATCTGAACTCCCCTTCACCCCAGGCAGAGATAACAGATAACAAAGTGGTCCTTGCCTAGGGGACCCCTTCCAGAAATTTAAGGCTTATTTTTCTGATTAAAGAAGGTAAAACAAGCCATGCCTCCCAATTGTATTAATTTCTGTTTTCTTTAAAGAAATACCAGTCTTATGATCCTTTTAATGTCTTTGCATGCAATTAGTAGTATTTCTCCTCTCTGGGCCAGAGACTGAGACTCTTTAACATTGTTCTGTGAATTAGACAGTGCTTCTTTCAGGGGGCAGGGGGTGGTTTCTTCACAAGCTTTCAAGTTGGTTATCCTAGTCATGTTCCAGAGTGTGGACAGGACTCAGGTTTCTTTTTCACTGGGTCCATCTAACTAGCTGCTTTGCTCTCAAATCGAACAGCAAGAGTACTGGAGAACTAAAGAAAACATGTGTGGATGTCTCTTAACATTTCCACTCCAAGTTGTGATTTTTGTCCATTCTCCATGTCGCAAAGTGCTATGGATTGAATTGTGTCTCCTCTCAAATTTATCTGTGAGGGTATTTAGGGATGAGATCTTTGATCATTTCATGGTGGGGGGAGGTGGGGGGGTGTAGAGCCCTCTTGATAGAATTAGTGCCTTTATAAGATTAGACAGTTCTCTCTCTCTCTCTCCCTCCCCTTCTCTCCCTTCCCCATGTGAGGACACAGCAAAAGGAGGCAGCCATTTGCAATTCAGGAACCTCCCCCAAACCCAATCATTCTGGCACTCTGGTCTCAGACTTCTAGCCTCCAGAGCTGTGAGAAATAACTTTCCTTTGTTTAAGCCACCCAGTCTAGGTATTTTGTGATGGGAGCCCAGCAGACTAAAACACAGAGTAAGTCACTAACCAAACTCAAAGTAAGCACACAGAGAGAAGTACATTTCACAGGTGTGGCTGGGAGGAGGAATGTATTTGTTAATAGTACAATGAATAGTATTGCAGATGTCAAGACCATGTTTCAGCCCTTGATCTGTTACTACCTATCACTAGTCTTAACTTGACAGTTACTAAGTAACCTGTGTCACCATCTTTTAGAATCAGTGTCACTGGTAATGGTTTGATCTTGACCACAGAAGCAAAGCAAAAGTCTTGAACAGATAAAGTAAGTAAGAACTCGTATATCTGATTATCTAAAGATGTTTGGGAAAAAATGTAAAATAAATCATAAACCACGATTTTATAGTTAATGATATAGAAGGTGCTTTGCTGAGTTTTTCTCCAATTAGAGAACAGGCATATATCTGTGTTTCTGTTTAACAATATAAGAATTAAATAGAGCCTTTTGGGTGCACCCTGGTGATCTAGCAATTTAGTTCACCTAGCTTAGTCTACATTCATTCCTGCCTGTACCTTTCTTTAAAAAAAAAATAAGTAAATAAAAATAAACAAATAAAAGTAAATAGGACCTTTTCTCAAACTATAAAAATATTACTAGGATATCAACCCCTCAAGAATTCTTCTGCATTTTTGCATAATTCCTGATTTGAGAATCCTTGCTCATCAGTTCCATTGTTTGAACAGCTTAGCTGTCAGGAGGAAAATATACTTTTGCTTCATCTGTAGTGAAGACTTTCATCCTGAGTGAGTATAGCTGGGTGCTGGAGCTGAAATCGAAAATCCAGCATGGTAGTTCTCCAACTTACTACACTAGAATACCAAAAAGATGATTTAGCTCCAGAATGAGGTTTCAATCAACATAGTTTTCCACACAAAGTATTTAAAGAAATATACAAATTCTTCTACTTTTGTTTCTCAAGAGATCTCAGAGGGACTTTCTATGTTAATTTTGGTCACAGAAACTTGTACCCAACCATTTTCTTGTCTACCATCTGAACAGTTATCAAAGTCTTGTTCAATTTTTTTCAGCCTACAGTATGCACATCCCTATCACCTTCCCCTAACTCATTCCCTCTTCTCTTTTTTTGTATTATTTATCTTTATTTTACTAAAAAAAATTTTTTTTCTCTTGCTATGCTTTACTACAGTGGAAAAATACAAAAGCAAAATCAACAATGGGAAAAGGATCCATTCATGGCATTCCGGTGATCCAGAGGAAACCGGGGTAAGCTTCCAAAAATCCTCTCCCTTTATTTCTCCAGCAATAAGTTATAATAATACATGTTAAATTCTGCCAACGAGAATTTGAATTCAACCAAGACGCTCATTAGAAACTCAGTGCCCAGAGGCTGGGCAGCCTTGCATACTCTAGTCCATTCCCAAATCCTGGACTCACAGAAGAAAAATGTAAGTGTTCAACATAGACTTCGTTCTTATACAATTAAAGTGCAATGAGCCGTTGGTATCAGGGAATGGTGAGAATTCTTCTAAAATTCAAGTTCCCTGATGTCAACCAAAAGCTAGCATCTTGCAAGCAAGTTCTTTTAATAGTTTCAGGCCTGCTGTGTGAACTTTTTGCTGCACATCATCCTTCTATAATCCTTTTGATATTTAAAGGTAATTTTATTATGTCTTTCTCCAGTTTTTTGTTTGTTCGTTTGTGTTTGATTACTACATAGTCAATTCTTTCTAAGAAAGTTTCCAAACTTTTAATTTGTATGGTTACTATCATGTGAACTTTTGCTTTGACTGTGTCCCTCTTAAAATATGAAGCCAAAAATGCAAAATAATATTCCAGTCATACTTTCACCATAAATATATTATTGCATTTTTAATGAATGCCACATTTTTCTTGAAAGCTGATTTCTTATGGGTGATATGTTTAACTTAGAGACAAAACTTGAATTCTATAACATTGTATTTGTTATCCCATTCATGGCATTCTGTTTGTTTATGCACAGTGCTCCTACCCACTAAGATTTTTTTTTGAAGGTGTGGTCAGGAATGAAGGCAAGCAGGCAGGCAGGCAGGAAGAGGAGAAAGAAGCTTCATTTGTATTTAGTGGTTCATCTTGGTTGTTCCCCTGGCCCTGGGTCTTAAACCTCAGTCCTTGGGATGTCTGTGGACTATGCCTGGTAGTCTTATGCCCTAAGCCACCAGGGGATACCCCAAGAATTTTGAATCATGGTGTATTATCTATCTCAGGTTGACTATCGCGCATAGATTCCTGTCATGTAAAAATTACTGAGGGTTTTAGAGTCAGACTTCCTCAGTACTACTACTTAGCAGCAACATGATCTTGGTTAAGTTAGCACAAATCCTGTGTACCTTAGTTCATTTATCTGTAAAAACTAGGAGCAATAATCATGTCTATTTCACAGAGTATTTAATGAAATAGATGAGATAAAAGTACACAACAAGCCTAATATGGTGTCTGGCACATTGTAATCACATAATAAGCATTCATTATTATTTATACATTTCACTTCCTCTTCTGTTAAGTAAATTGACTTGTCCTCTCTTATAGGGTAATAGCACCCTTGTCCTTGAAGAGGGACAGAAGTAGGGAGCAAACAAGGCTACCATTATATGAATATTTTAGTTCATTTGGAATGAAGGAAGTCTGTGAACACACCCATGTTTCTAGTTTCCAGTCCTCAGCATAGAATTTTAAGATCAATTGACCATTTCTTACAATTTCAGAAGCCAAGTTCTGAATGAGACTTGAAAGTCATCTAGTTGATTCCTCATTGTTCATATCAACTTGCTCTGTCACATTCCAGGTAAGAAAATGGTGCTTAAAAACCATCGATGACACAGGACAAGATATAGAGACATCTGGAGTCAGACTGATACATTATCTGTTTGATTTGCTCTACAGAAATGTCCGGTATATATTCAGTCAATATAATTTCAGTGTAACTTTTACCAACACTCCTAAAAATCTCTCTTAAGAATATATTCCTAATTTCTCTTTTATCAAATAGTCCTTTGTGTATTTGAAGATGCCTCATGCTTATTATTAGACTGAGTAAACATCACTTGAAATTCTCGCATGTGATTTGGACTCAATGCCCTGATTATCCCATATCAAGGCAATACTTATCTATAACTCTCATTTACTTCAAGACTAGTGGTTTGACAAACTAAGTGTAGAAGGGGACCCATATGTCCCTTTCTTTACACTATGATTCCATTAATTCATAGTTTTTACTTTAATAGCATTTTGGGAGGAAGAATAACATGATTTTATAAGAGCTCCAACTTGGGTTCATAGCCCAATTTACCCATTTGCTAACTATGACCCTGGTTTCTTCCTCAATAATCTTTATGATAACACTTTTATAGATTTTGCAAGATTGTAATGAGATAATGCTCACAAAGTACATGCATGCTGTTTAACAATAAGTGTCCATTTAAATATTACCAGTTAATGTATCACTATTATCGCTGCTGTTGTTACTTTGAAAACCCTCAGTTTCAGAATTTATAGTCAACTAAATTTCCCAGCATCAAATATTGAACTCAACATTTAAAAATACTGTTATTGCCTCTTTCTCGTGTCACTTATGGTTACTTCTACTCATTCAGTGAATCCCATTGCCAGCTTAAACCAATGATCTCTCCTCTCCACTGCCCCTTGACATCAGTGGAGTCTATTCAGACTTAGAGATTATCTTTGAATAGCTAAAATTTGATCTTTCTGAGTAGAAAGAGCATTTAAAGAGTAGCGGAAATAACACCGTGTATTGATTTGTTTGTATGTTCCAGTCATCAAGCTGACACAAACATGCACACATACACGCACACACACTCACTTTCTCCTGTTCCTGTTTTTCCCATCAATAGTCTAAGAATAATGATTATGACAGTGACAGTCATAGCAGTAGCTGCTCCTCTCCCTTAGTCCCAGAGACATTAGAGGGAAACGGAGACAATATCTGGATGTGTCTTTCCAGTATCTACCACATTTGCTAGCAGTATTTGCATTCGTGATTGGAACTATTTCACAGACAATTTCTTTTCCATTGAAAATGTTCCCAACAGGCTGTTACAAATATCAGCTCAGCTTCCCTTTGGCAAATACATCACAATTCTAAACATTTCTATAGAATTTTAATACTAAAAAGTGCGTCCATAAACATTATCTCATTTAAGCCTCCCTAAAACCCTTGAGCAAAGCACCTTAAAGAGCTTCACAACACTTGTAGCAAAGCGTGCAAAATCATTCATCCGTTCATATCCTTATGCTCTCTAATCTCTTCTCACCCACCACACAAGGCTGCCTTCTGAAAGCCATGGCCTGAAGGCCTGAAAGCCTAAATAGGAATCCCGTTTCTACCACTGGGACTCTGTGAGGGCATGGGGAAATTTCATGGCCCCTCTGGATGTCTGCGTCCAGTCTGAAAATGGACAAACCAGCCTCCATCTTAAATTGTGTTAAAGGCAGCAGCATGGTTATAAGCACCTTGTAAACATGAGGACTTTACCAGAGGCTCCTGCATGCTCATCACACTATGGAAAGTGACTGTAATATTTTCCACAGATTTAGGACCGATTTCCAAACTGTCAGAGTGATAGTTATGGGATGATCGTTGCTTTCCACAGTTAGACAGCATTTCAAAATATGTGCCTAATAAAAGTGTGCAGATAATTTGTAGTCACTGATAAATATTTAAGTGTAAGACCTGACTTTATTTTTCAGTTTGGGGAGTCTTTTCCAGTATCTCTTAATTTCTTCTACTCATTTTAATTTTTTCCCCCCACACAATTGCTGGTGAAGAAAAGACAATAAAATAAGAGTATCAATTTTGCTTCCTTAGTAATGTCTTTAATAAATATATAAAATTGCATAGCTGGGATAGATGATTAATGCTATTCTGTATTTTCCTGGTGCTTTATCTAAGTTTTAAGGCATTTTTATCTACTTAGATTCATTTTTATTTTGTGGATCATGTGTACAGAAAAAAATACAACAAACTGATGCAAATTAAACTTATAAAGTGATGCAAGATAGTCTACATTATTACTGTTGTTTTAAGTATTGCTTCCCAGTTTAATAGGATTTGCCGGAGAAACTCAGACTTAAAATAAAAATTTATGTATGTCTTCTATAAAGTTCTTTGACTCATCTATTCAGACACTGGAGAAAAAGAATTAAGCATCAACCAACTAGCATAATACTTTAGATTAAGTAGTTTTAGCATACATACATATCATTTACATATGTAAAATTATACATATAGCAGAAAAAATGATATAATATCATAGTATGAGTACAGTATGAGTACATAGTACATTACCTTATATGACAATGCCATCAGTGAAGTGCTTAGGATTTGTCCGTTACACATCTTGCTTCCTAAAAGATAGTAAATGAGGCAAAACCTCAAATAATGCTTACCAATTTCACTAATCCTATTGAAGTTCAGAAGGCAGAATTTCAAGATCTATCGCCTTAATAAGTAGCAGTTATAGCTAATCAAACACTGCCGAGTAAAAAAACAACAGCAAAGTCTGTTATTCCATTTTCCATGTCTTTTTCTTCATTAATTAATCAATGTGTTCCCTTCCTATATAATCCACCCCCATGGAATTAGAATGAATCAGTTCAACACTTCAAGCAGATTAGGTGCCATAGTAGAATCAACAGAAAATTAACCCACTGATAGGTATGCACTTAAGACTGCTTTTCACAATAAGGAGTGCTAGAAATGTAATGGGGTATATAGCACAATAAGGCAGAAAACTCACAGTTTGAAAAAACTCATTAGTTAAAACAGTTGTAAAAAGAGTTATTCTGCTTTTTTTCTGTTGATATGCTGAAATCTCCTTTAGCTTCACAATTATTTTCCCCTCAACCCTCATACTGTTTGGAGCTACCTAATTTTTAACTATCTATTTCACTCTCAGACTTCTGGATGGGGAAGCCTTCCTCTTCACTGTCTCTGCATCCTTCTGAGAGTTTGCCCATTCTCATATTCCTTGGAAATCTGGCTTCCACTCTTTTCTCTCATTAAAATCACTAGTCTCTTTACATGACCAGGAAAGACTCCTTTAGATCAAAATCTGTGATCTGTTTCTACTTTTTAAAATCTCTGCAGAGTTCTCATTTACTTTCCAAATTGTCTTGCTGAGAATTCTCTATGCTGTTGGCTTCCTTAGTACTAAACTCTCTTCACATTCCTACCATTTTTTTGACGTACTCCTGGGTTTCTGGGCTCATCCTTATCCCTCAAATCACTAGAAATCAATTTTAAATTTCCTACTTGTAAAAGTCTACATACTCTTCCTTTGAGATTTCATTTAATTTTTTATCTAGGCAATCATTCATTTTATTTCTAACATGAAGCAAGAAACCTGTTAAAATGTATAGCTGGCCTGTCCTGGTGGCCTAGTGGTCTAGTACACCCTGGGGGCAATCCACGGACATCCCAAGGTCCCAGGTTCAAAGAACTGAGACAGAGCGAACAACCAAGATGAACAAGCAAATACATATAAACTGCTTCTTCCTCCTCTCTCTTCCTGCCTGCCTACTCACATTTATTTATGCCTGTAAAAAACAAACAAAAATCTATATAAAATGAAAGTTGTCATAGAGACTTAATTATCACATTGCCACCATCATGATTATACTTTTACAGATTTAAATATATTACACTCATGCTTTGCCTGAGTACTAAAGTACTACATGCCTAACACCACTGGCATCGTATCACACTCAAAATATATACCTAAAAATGAACTCATTTTATTTCTATTTTCCTATTTTTCTGAACTCTGTTCTAAGACATGCCATTACCCCTGCCACCTAATCTCAATATACTGAATTCATTGATGGTTTTGTCCTCACATTACCAACATATTTGAATAGTTGGTAATTCCTGCCTGAACCACAACTGTAGCATCTATTCCTTCCTTTTTGATCTTAGAGCTACTCCTCTGTTGAAAAGCACTTATATTAAGTCAGAGAAATTAAGCTGTCTTCTAGTATGAAGTAATTGTGCCCCAACTCTGCTTACCCCTGCTCCAATCTATTTTAATGCTTATAGCTAGAATTATCTAGATATATAGAATCAGTTTTAAATCAGAATCAGCTTTCTTGAATTCGAAATGATTCTCCACTCTTTAATCACGAATTTGGTGAACCCTCCATAAGCTAACCCAAAATACTTTCCCAGATTCAATTTCAATTTTTCTTTTACATAAACATGAAGCTTTCATTGGTGTCATTCTGGATCTCACCACTATGATTCCAATGTCAGGTCATTTTCACATCTGAGACCCATAATTAGAATATGGATTCATCCCCTCTGCTTTATTGATCATACTGTTCTATCAGGATATATTAATTTGCCTTTTAAAATTTGTATATCATTTTTGCCAAATGGAGCATCCTTTCCTCCATGATATTCCATTTTTTGATTTTTTTCCAAAACATCCTGCACTACATATTGTCTTCACCATTTATTTGACACTACATTCATAGATTCTGAGTCAGGAAATTTGAAATCACAATCTAGAAGACAAGTACTATAGGGAATTTAGATGGAAACTTCTTGTGAATCATCCATTTACGTGGAATTAACTCTTAAGAGTCTTTAAATAGATATGTACTGTCAGCTAAATATAAAGTATGTAGCCAATGTAATTTTTATATGATACTAAGTATTGTCACAGCCAATATTTTTGTTATGAGTAAGAGAAAAGAAGAGGAGGAGGAGGAGAGGAGAAGAAGGAGAAGGAGAAGAAGAAGAAACAAACAAAACCTTCGAAACCTACTGAAGAGATTATAGGTATGTCTTGGGTAGGCATGACTGCATACAATTCATTGATAGATATATGTCAATAGTGTATAAATAAGATATATTAAAAAACATATATTCAATTCAGTTCAAAATAGTAGAAATAATTGTGAAATGGGAAGAAATTAAAACTAATATGGGCATCAAAGAAAAAATTCCCCTGGTTTTCTGAGGTTCTTCACAGACTAGATGAATAAATGAACAAATTAACGTTAGTTGAGATTAGTAACAGTAAAGCCCAGATTTAATAACATATGCATGGAGGATTTTCATGGTGGAAAATTCTGAGGTAGCTGAGATAGAACAATGTTATATCCTAGCTGAAGCACAGAAACGGGACCTGTGGTCTCAGGGGAGAGAGGAGCAGGGTCTCCACGTGACAGGGAGGAATGATTCATCCCTATTGTTACTCTAAAAGTATAGACAAATAACTCCCATTTCTATATTCTTCTAGAGAATAGAGATTAAGAGAGCATTTTTTGATTAGGCGAAGGGTGGAGGCCCAGGAGGTGGCAGTTAGATTCTTTGAATATGAGAAGGGCAAAAGATTTAGCAGAATAGGAGCTTCTCCCTTGCCTCTGGGACTGTCCTTTATTGTCCTTGGTTCTTGATATCAAGAGTGGGGCATTTACAGATGAAAAATTCTGAGAAAACTTGGAGCGTCAAGTTTTAGTTCTATCACTAACAAAAGCATAACCCAACTTTGTGTTATCAAGCCTCTTGTGGTCTTCATATCTCAGTGTGTAACAGAATTGTCATCCAGGCTGTCTTCTACTCCCTGTCTCTTTCAAGAGAATGAATAGACCTGGGACAAGAACAGTCACTGAGCTGTAGTTTGAAGGGGAGCAAAACTGACTGTGAAGAATAAAGGGTTGATGCTCTATCTAAAGGTTTTATTTTGTCGTTGTCAATTAGTTCATTCCTCATTCTGGGCCATCCTCCCTTGGAATTCAAATTTGGGGTTCCTTTCTTTGTCTTCATTGATGCAGGAAACCAGATGAATAGAAGACCTCACCTTTATTTAAAGCCTTAAGCTTTCCCACACTAGATAAAGAGACTTTAGCATACAGAGTTGGCTAACTCAGATTTTCAAGATAAATTTCAGAGCTAACAGAATTCCTCCCTGTTGGTCCATTGCCCTGGCTTTGTTCACTAGCTGTATCTCCTCTGATCACCCTGTGTGCCTGTTTCTCTGTATGGCCACAGTAGTTGGCTGGGCTGTTTGAACATTGATTCAGGATGAATTCCTGAGGAGTCACTATTTCTCATCCTCCACTAGAGAAAAGAATATCATGAGGTACTAGTGGGATGAGAGCAGCATGTGTAGGAAAACAGATGTCTGACTTCATCAGGCTTATTTGTGGGGGTGTCTGGGTGCATGTAATTGCACCTGTCAAAAGAGGCTTGAAAACTGCCTATTATTTGATGCACACACCTAAGAACAGTGAAGATCGGCAAAGAAAATGTGCTTTCCCAGAAGAATAGCAGCAACAGTAGGAGGAACAATAACAGAAAACCAACCAAATTATGGTTAAGCTGCTTCTAAATCGATGCATCTCAAACACTGTGATTACATATTTGTATAAAACTAATGTGAATTTTGGCCACGGCTACCCTTCCTAGAACAGTTATAAACCCAGGTTGTTCCTAGGCAGAACAAGCCTAAATCTCATCTTAATTCAACTTCTTAATTTACCGGAAAAAATTTAAAAGCCTAAGGATTTAATTGGTGATGAGATCAAGTCAAACTTATACAATTAGTGAGAGCTAATATTATACCCTATCTTTTCTTTACATCCAAAGATATATACCTTCTACCAAATGACATTTTTTCCCTCCCAACTTACTCTAAATGCCAGTGAACTTTAACTCATATAAATAAGGAATTTAGAAATACAAAAAAATCACACCTTTAAAATGTTAATGTGTCACTAAGCATATATGTATTTAATACATCTGTCATTATCTTTATTAATTTTATGCCCTAAATGCAACTCAAATTCAACCATTCTCTCTTGCGGCACAGCAAACAAAATTCTCTCTCTCTCTCTCTCTCTCTCTCTCTCTCTCTCTCTCTCTCTCACACACACACACACACACACACACACACACACACACACATTCTAAGTTGTTGGCTGTTGGATGAAATTAATCTTCATTTTAATTTTTGATATAACTGAATGTTTGTCCATAGCCTCCTGCTACTTCTCCTTGATTAAAAACTTGCTCTGTTAGAATACTGCTTCAATTTTCAGTATCATCTATCTATCTATCTATCTATCTATGTATCATCTATCTGATTTAGATTTAGCAAAAATTCAATTGCAGAGATAAGGAAAGTTGAATATTTTATAAATAGAATGTATATGTAAAAACTGGGGTCAAATCCTCTTCTAACTATCCTGTGAAGGTGAGACCTCCCCAGTGGCTCTGCTAAGTAACAGAAGATTATTGTCTCCCCCCACCTACATTGCATTCCAAAAAGGGAGCATTTAGCTAATTGCAGGCCTTTGTTTTGCTAAGCGTTAGAAGGGATAGATGCTCTTACTGCATGAGAAATTTATGTGAATGGAAAGGCAAAGAAAGGAATGAGAAAAGCAGTTCAACTTAAGAACTGAGGCTTCATGAAAACATGGAAATTTCTAATAAGGATTTTATTATTTTGTATTATGTATATACCTTTCCTTCCCCATAATCCCATCTTCAGTGAAATGCTGATATTTTAATGTGTTATGGGGTTGAGTCTGCTTTAGGGTTATTCCAAATACCATGATTTGTTTTAAGGTGAGTAGAAGATAAGACTAAGGACAATCTATACCTCCTGCCTCTGTACGTGCACACACATGGGCACGTGCCTGTGCGTGAGTGTGTGTGTGTGTGTGTGTGTGTGTGTGTGTGTGTGTGTGTACAATGACCTGGAAAAGCCAGGGGAGATGGATTTTGAGACATTGCCTATGTGCGAATGTCAGAGGACTTGATAGGTTTTAAGTAGTGATCCAAAGTCAGAAGCAGTGCTTAGTATTTTAGGAAGTATAAGATTCCTTTGTATACAACCATTAAGGGTCTGGGACAGAAGGAAAACCACAGTCATACTTTTGACCTTTTGAGACCACTTTTCCTTGCCCACTCTTACTTTGCTTCTTTCTGTTTTGACAAGCTACATTTTAGGGGTCTGAGCATTGCATTCCTTGAATGTTTACTGTAATTGTCATCAATACTACCTGTTGATAAATCAAAACTGAATGAATTGATCATGGTGATTTGGGAGAATTTCACCTCCCTGGGGCTCCGCAGTTCTCAGAAGAGAAAAGGCAAGGTCAGTTTTGCTGAGAATAAGAAGTTTGGATTAAGCTGCATTTTTCAGTGAGAGGGCTTTAAGTACACTGGGTAATAGGACAAGGGTTCCCAGAAAGGCATAAGTAATGCCATTTTGTAAAGAAACCAATCTAAAAGCTTCATTGTATAACATTTGAAAAGGATTCTCAACAAACCCTTGTCTCAGTCGTTCCTGATAACATCCTGGGATCCTCATTATATTGTTTTGACTAATGTCTTATAGTAACATTTTAATGGATTCCTTAACAGGAATCTTTGTCTCTGCTGTTCCAGATAGCTTCTTTTTGGCTCTGGGTCAGTTGCAATACCACTCATGCCCTGAAAATCCACCCTGCCTCCAACATTCCCTAGATCACCACAGACTTCCAACTTGCTCCATCTCTGACTACCACCTAGAGAAGCCAATCTCCCTTAAAAAAAAAAAAAAAAAAAAAAAAAAAAGATGGCCCCTTCCTCAGGGTTGGTGTATTTCTTTAGTGCATCCATTTCTGTGAGCTTCCAATAAGTCTTTTGGGGACTCAGATTGTTTCTGGGCCATTCTGCCCATGCCTTCCAGTCCAGAAAGGCCCCACAATCTTCTGGGGGACCTAACGCTGGGAAAAGCTCTTAACAGTTTCATATTGCTGGAAACAAGGTAAAGATTTTGAGGCTAAGAATTTTAAAAGTTCAAAGATCTAAAGTATCTGTTGATACTGCCTATTGAAGGGTTGAGAGTAAATTAAAGAGTTTTGGGAAAGTCCTGTAATAAACGATCAGATTATTTGCTGAGCAAGACATTCCTGGAACAGTGATTGTGCTAAACAGAAACAACAGGCTACAAAATCCCATTAAAATAAATGTTAAGCTGTATCTCTCTATCTCTCTAGATAGTTTTGGAGTTTTGGATTCCAAATCTTTATCCTGAGTAATAGAAGCAAACATAGGGGAAAGTTTAATAATTTACTATTTTTAATATCAACATTTATTATTTCATTCGGTCAAAATGCTAAATTCCATCTAGGATATTGAAATTGCATCTCAGTCTGTATTTCACACCACACTCAACACCAGAGTTACAGTGTCCCTTACTTCCACCTATTCCCCTCTTCCCCTCTCCCCACCATAACCAGACCTGAGTCCTGCTATTTTTGTTGTAATTTGTATGTGCATTTGTTTCATTCAATTATACTCCAATATGAGTGAAATCATCCAGCATTTCTCTTTTTCTTTCTGACTTATTTCACTCAACATGATCCCCTCCAGTTCAATCCAGATTGTAGTAGCGGGCACACTTTCATTTTTCTTAATAATGGCATAGAATCCACTGAGTATATATACCACAGCTTCTTTATCCAGTCATCTGTTGATGGACATTTAGGTTGTTTCCATGTCTTAGCTATGACAAACTATTCTGCTATGAACATAGGGATGCAGATATTTTTCCTGTATAGAGATATTGTATCTTTTAGGTATATGCTTAGGAGTACAATTGCTGGATTATATGGTAAATACATTTCTATTTGTTTGAGAAATCTCCATACTGTTTTCCAAAGAGGCTGCACCGATTTATACTCCCACCAACAGTATAGAAGGATTCCCTTTTTTTCCAACACCTGCTATTTCCAATCTTCTCAAAATGGCATGTAGTCATTGGTGTGAGATGGTATCTCAATGTCGTTTTTATTGCTATTTCTCTGATGATGAGTGATGCAGAGCATTTTCTTTCAGGTTAATGTAAGCCATTTGTGTGTCTTCTTTAAAAATATTTCTATTCAGCTCTTTTGAACATTGTTTAGTGCCTCATTTGCTTTTTTATTGTTGAGATGTATGAGATGTATGAACTCTCTGTATATTTTAGAAATTAAACTTTTCATGATGTATGTTGTATGATTATCTTCTCCAGATCTATGGGTTGTCTTTTGTTTTAGTGGTAGTTCCTTCTGCTGTGCAGAAACTTCTCAGTTTGATATAGTCTCAATTATTTTATTCTGCTTTGGTTTATTTTGCTATCAATGTTCCTCCTCCAAAGACTTCTTTGAGCGTGAAGTCATAGAGTGTTTTTTTACACATTTTGTTTTAGGTAGTTTATGGTTTTGCGTCTTATGCCCAGGTCTTTAATCCATTTCAAATTGATTTTTGTACTTGGTGATAATGAGTAGTCTAGTTTCTTCTTTATTTATTTATTTATTTTTGCAGATGCTTCCCAGTTTTCCCAACATTTATTGAATAGATGTTCTTTTCTTCATTATACATTTTTGGCACCTTTATTATAGACTAACTGTCCATATAAGCGTGGTTTTATTTCTGGGTTCTCTGTTTGAGTCCACTGACCACTGTGTCTATTTTGTTCCTGCTCCATACAGTTTTGATGGCAATGGCTCTATAGTATAGTCTGAAGTCTGGAAGTATATATCTCTACTTCTCCATTTTTCTCTTAGGCTATTTAATTAAGCCTTTTTGTGGTTTTATACAAGTTTCAGTATTATTTACTCCATTTCCTTGAAAAATATCCCTGGGATTTTGATGGGAATTGCTTTTAACCTATATATTTCCTTGGGTTGAATGATCATTTCTACCATGTTGATTCTTCCAATTCATGAACCTGGGATGTTTTCTCATCTATCTTTCCTTCTATTGCTTTTGTTAAGTTGCTGTAATTTTCATTGTGAAGGTCTTTCATCTCCTTTAAGTCTGTTCCCTGGTATTTGATCTTCTCTGGTGCTATTGTGAATGGGATTTCTTTCTTAATTTATTTCTCCTCTACTTCATTTGTTTATACAAGAGTTGTACTGATTTTTGTGTGTTGACTTTATCTCCTGACACTTTGTCTTCATTTCTTGTTTCTAGCTGTTTTTTCATGGAGCCTTTAGAGTTTTCTAGGTATAGTATCATGTCATCTACAAATAATGATAATTTTATTTTCCTCTTTTCCAATTTGGCTTCCTTTAATGTTCTTTTCTTGCCTTACAGCTCTGGCAAAAACTTCTAGAGCTATGTTGAATAGTAGTAGTAATAGTGGTCACCCTTGTTTTTTTCCAGGTTTTAGAGAAAGGGCTGTCAGTTTTCCACCACCGATTACAATGCTGGCTGTGAGCTTGTCATATATTGCACTGATTATGTTGATTTGTGTATGTTGAAACATCCTTGCTTCTATGGAATAAATCCTACTTGGTCATGCTATATATATATACATATATATATATATATATTTTAATGTGCTGTTGAATTCTATTTGCCAGGATTTTGTTGAGGATATTTGTATCTATAGTCATCAATGATATTGGCATGCAGCTCTATTTTTTGGTGATTTCTTTGTCTAATTTTGGAATCAGGGTAATTTAGCCTCACAGAATGTCTTTAGGAGTTTTCCCTCTTATTCAACTTTTTGAAGAGTTTAAGGAGGATAGAGATGAACTCTTCTTTGAATTCCCTAGTGAAGCCATCGTTCTGTGCTATTGTTTTGGGGGAGATTTTTTATTCCTGCTTCAATATCTGCTCTTGTGATTGGTCTGTTTGAGCAGTCTATGTCTTCTTGCTTGAGTTTTGGGAGGTTGTAAGATTCTAGAAACCTGTCCATTTCTATATGATTGACAAGTTTTCTGGCATATAAGTGTTCATAGTAGTCTCTCAGAATTCTTTACATTTCTGTGATGTCATTTCTAATTTTTGTTACTAGGGTTTTCTCTCTTTTTCTTCATGAGTCTTGCTAGAAGTGCATCAATTTTATTTTTCAAAGAACCAGCTTTTGGATTCACTGATCTTTTGGATGGCTTTTTGTTTTCAATTTCATTTATTTCTGCTCTGATCTTAATTATGTCTTTTCTTTTGCTTCAATAATTTCTTCATCCATCAGTTCTTTCAATCTTAAATCCTTGATTTAAAGCATTTATTTAAGCCTTGGACTATTTTATTTATTTCTGTGGAAGGGATCATTCCCTGTCTGTAAACCCTTGTATGTGCTTCATGAAATTATGCATATATATGTATATATACATACTGTATACATATATGTGTATGTATGAATGTATATATGAATATATGTAAATTTATGTACAGGTATACAGTGCATATTAAGACATATATGTATATATGGTTCAATCTGTACAGATAAAGAACTGTGTAATAGCATATTGTCATAGTATCAACTTTTCTAGCATCTCAATATCATTAAGAGATACCTTCTGTGCGGAATGAAAATTTCTTTCAAGATTTTTACTTAATATGAGTCTGGTGGTAGTATAAATTATCATTTATTTCCTAAGCCTGATCATTGTTATTCATGTTCTTAAATTTTAAGAATTGACTTATCATGGACAAAGATGTATTTCAGTATCTTATAAAATCTCAGAATGTTTGGAAATACAGTCATTAGAATTTGTTTTAGGGGTTTGTTCTGGGAATCTAAGGGATATTATTTAAATCATCTATATGTAGGGACAACTACTTAATCATGGTCCCTTTGCATCTCTTCAGTATAATCCGAGTGTGGAGGAATTGAAATTATTTTCTAGGACATCAGCAGATTCAATAATATAGTCTTGAGGTAGGAGGATATCAGTGGGTAGGATGGTATTCATGCAAATTTTCAAGTGATTTTATCTTGACATTAGTTTTAGTTTAAGCACAGAATTTGTTCTCAATTTAGACAGACTCAGAAATAAAAGGAGCTAAAGAAAGATTTTCCACTCAGCAAGGTTTATTCAAGGTGCAGAGAAATTGAATGTAGAGAAAAGACACAGTTTTTTGGGGAAAGTCCATCTAAGAAGAAGGGCATACTACTTCTTACAGGGTTCTGAAACCTCATTTCTTCCTTCATTCATTCAATGGTCAATAGCAGTGTCTTGGGGGCTAAAAGAATGATCAAATCCTGCTGTTGGAGAAATTAAAAAAAGTCAGCCTGAGCTTGTGTTTGAGGAATGCAAGACCATGAAATGCTTTGAGATTTGCCTGCTCCAAATTTGATGTAGGAAATATAGGTTGTATCCTTGAATACTGGCTACTCAATTTATAATCAGGATATTAGAAACATGAGAAATTTAAAGCACTATTTGGGGGTCAATAAGTGTATTTGTCACAATGTAAGAAAAGATTGAGTGATATTTTGTATATATATATGTATGTATATATGTATATAGTGTTAATGATGGGAATAAGGAATTTCAGAGGTTACCAGGGGATAGAGAGCTATTATTGCAAAATTCTGTTTGAATATTAATTTTTATTTATGGACAGGTGTTCACTGGTTTCCATTAGTTATAAAAATTATTGTACCAAGATATGGAAATAATGGAGCCATAATTACTCTCTTGCTATAGCTAGTCTATGGATAGCTGCTGTCAACTTCTTTCCTACCTTTTATGAGTGCTGTTCGTCACACAGGAACTGAGATCTAATTCATCTCCTCGTAAATTTGAATAATGTAAAGATTTACTTGACTGATTCTATTTAGTGAAAGTGATATTACGGTTGTTCTAAAGTTGAGTCATGAAAAATCTTGTAACTTCTTCTTAGGTTTCTTATAATGCTTTATTTTGAAATATTTTGTCTTGAAATATAGCTACTATGCCTTGAAAAGGTCAAGCCACATGAAAAGATTACATGTGAGTCCTCTGGCTAATGACCAGTTGAGTATCCAGCCAATAGCTAGCATTCAGTTACCTGCCATGTGAGTGAGTGAATTATCTCTCACCCTTCCCAGTCAAGTATTCATATAGGTCCATTCCTAGATATCATCTGACTATAGTCTCATTAGATTACTCAAGGGAAAGCTGCTAGTTGAGCTCGGTCAACCCACAGAACTCTAGGAGAAAATAGAAAATTTAAGTCATAAATTAAGTCATGCTTTAAGTCATAAATTTTGATGTGGCTTATTATCCAGCAATAGATAACAGGAACACTTATCAATGTGCTATTTATGCAAGTTTCTGTCAGTTCACAGTAGGTGAATTCTTGACAATTAGAATAAACACATAGGTCTTAGAAATACTCTAAAACTTTCCTGAAAAACACAAAAACTTTTCTGTTATTCTTTTTTATGTGTTCCCCAGATAATATCATGCTCTGTAGCATACAGTAATGAATTTGGACTTGGCCATATCATGGCATTTTTTAATCAATATTATCACTTTATGATAGAATTTGTACTGGAGATTATAAAATGCTTCAATGATTACATATCATTTGGGGATCATAATTGTGTTATTTAAATAATATTGGTGATATCTTGATATTCTAAGTCCATCTTGTAACTCCATGGAACTCTGTATAGGGACAAAAGTAAGAAACATGGGTGGGACTAATTCATCTTAAAGTGTTAAAAGAGTAATATTAATTTCTGTGACATACCACTTAGTAGCTGATGGTAAAGAGTTTTAACCCGAAATAAGTTTCTTCATGGCTAAGAAAATGGTAGTATAATACAAACAGAAATACACTTTTAAAATATTTTAGGATTCCTACATTCAGAATCATTCATGAAATAACTAAAATTTAATGTGTAATATGTCAAAAAGTTTCAGGGTTAAGATAAGCATACAGTCACTTTGTTGGACTTTATTTATTCTGTGGTATCAGATGACTGAATTACTAATGAGAAGTTCAAAATAATTTTTATGGTTACTAAAAATTAGGGCCTTTGATATCACTGGCATTATATGTTGTTATACATTGTAATTTTATATTCCAGACTGGTCGTATGGTTAGGTATGATTATATGTGGGATAGTGAGAGATCAATAACTGCTTAACTAACGTATAGTATACTAGAAACTATTAATGAGTCTTTACGGGTTATTTTGTCTATGTCATTTTCCCCAGATGTCCACTAAGAAAAAAATTTAAAGAATTGGAATAGTGCAAGGAATTATTATATTTTCTTTAGAGGAACAGCCTGCCTCTCTAACTGCCCCAGATAAATATAAGAAATTGCAAAAGATGTGAAGTTAAAGAATCACCTGCACACACCAACCTCTAGGGGGAACTCAAGGCTTTCTCTTATCAATATCATCTCCCTGCCCTCTCCTCACAGCAGTTCTCCAGTTACTCTTCTGATTTTCAGTCCAGTCTTCTACTTATATTCTATCATCTTACTATCATTATTATGTTCAAATTTTGCTCATAAAACACCCTCACATGTAGAAAAAAATTTGTCACTTTCAATGGAAAAAGCAAAATCATTCTCCTTTATTGTGCATTCTCGTATACACATTTCTAATTATACATATACAAATATATGAATACATATATATGTTTATATACATTCCATGAATCTCTCTTTCTATACATATTTATACACATGTGCATATATAATCTCTGTGTCTGTCTGTATGCACACTTTTTGTCAATAAAGATGCACTTCTCTTCTATAATTCAGTAGTGACATAAAGGTACTGCATATTAAACAAAACAAAACTTCAGGCAGAATCTTAGCTGAAGAGCCACTTATTTTTTAACTGAGATTCCTTCGAAACAATTAGAATCATTCATGATGGATACTGAATAATTCAAAGAAAGTTGTAGATAATTTATGCTCTCTCCTTGCAGTCAAGTAGTTTGAAAAATGATGATGTTTGATGGATTTTTTTCTTCCTGACAAATAACAGAGTATCATGTTTCTATAATTATCAAAAAATATTTTAGCAGTGCAACACAGAATCATATCAATGTAAGTGAAATCAAGTTACAATAGAATTCCAGAATAACCATGATCTTTTAAAAGAATTAGTTGGTTATATCTGGAAAAAAAATCAACATTTAAAGATTCATATTTCTGTAGCTGGATCTAGTTCACTTTAGAAAACTTTAAGAAAAGGTAACACAGTCTATAAATGAGTGGATTTTTGACTAGCTAGTTCATTGAAAGTTTTTTTTTTCTCCTTCTTAGGACTGGTGAGGGCAATATTTTACTTCCCATTTTATAAAGAGAATGGCCATTTTGATAACACCTAACTTCATCTAAGAAGTTCATTTTCAGTTATCTGATGGTAGGGCCTGAGGCATTATGATTTGTCCTGGTAAGAACAGTCAAAGTTAAGTTCCTAATCCTTTAAATTCGTTATCTGGTTTAGTAATACTTGAATCAAAATACTAACTCTTCTGACTTCAGTATTCTTGTGAAAGGAAAATAATACACTCAAGAATTTCTTTAGTCGTGAGAAACACAAATAAAATTGAATTATTGTTATGATATATTATAACTGAACTGAATGTGAATGTGATCTAGAATCCAGTTATATAGTGACTTATAATATATCACAGATACTTCAGCTGTGGAATCAATTTTAAAATGTGTCAAAAGAAGTGTATATTTAAAAGAATTTCCTTTATTACAACTAAATTCTTTGCATTACCGTAAATCTTAAAACTTTCATAAATTTTTTCAATGTTTTTTTTCTCTTCAGAGTAAAGTGAAGAGACCATGCTTTAGATAAACAATTCTGTTAAAGGTCCTATGACTAGTATGTGTTTAAATTATGAAGTGAAGGAGACTAATTTCTCTACAAATAGGTCACAGATTTAAATTTATATGAAATTACCAAAATGCTCAAAATGATTATTTTCATAATTTGTCAATTGTGATTCTGATTCTAAGTGTTCATGACAAGACCTGGAATATACGTTATTAAAAAATGTCCAATGAACTTGACAAGCGTGTGAAAGCGAGAAATGGCACACCACTCTGAGACTAAACTACAACTCAGATCACAAAACTAAACAAAGGGAAGGATAATAGCAAGATATTTGTCTCACAAAAGAGAATATTTATTAAAACCTAATAAATATTGTAATCAAATAGTTGGTCATAGAAATATAATATTAAAAAGAATTTGCCCTATAGTCTTCATGCCAATCACAAATAGTGGAGGGATAGGGTAGCACAATACTGGAAATTTTTTGCCACATAATATCATTCTTTCCATGGAAGTCAAGCAAAGAGACTAGCTCTAGACTTTCTCATTAACAGATGTTTTCCCAAAATATTTTAAATTGCCGAATTAAAGTAATTTTCTTAGTTGTCTACCAACAAGCATTTCTCTTGCATAAGCATGAAATAAGGATACATATTTCAATCTTGTTTTGTCCAGTGGTCTTGTCTACTTCTAGCTTGGTTTTATGCTCTAAAAAATAATGCATTGGAGTCTTTAGGATTTTCCAGGTATAATGTCATGTCATCTGTAAATAATGACAGTTTTATTTCTTTTTTTCCAATTTTGATTCCTTTAATGACTTTTTCTTAACTTACTGCTCTAGCCAAGACTTCCAGAACTGTTGGATAGTAGTAGTGATAGTGGGCGACCTTGTTCTATTCCATATCTTAGGGGAAAGGCTCTCAGTTTTCCACCATTGATAACAGTGTTTACTGTAGATTTGTCCTATATTGCTTTGATTATGTTGAGGTATGTGCCTCCTATTCCTACATTGGCAAAGGTTTTTATTATGAATGGCTGTTGAATCTTATCAAATGCTTTTTCTGCATCTATTGAAATGATCAAGTTTTTTATTTCACTTTGTTGATGTGTATCACATTGCAATGTATTTGTGTATGTTGAAACATCCTTGTTTCCTTGGGATAAATCCCCTTTGATGTACTGGTGAATTCTATTTGTCAGGATTTTGTTGAGGATTTTTGCATCTATATTCACCAGCGATACTGGTCTGTAGTTTTGCTTTTTGGTGCTGTCTTTGTCTAATTTTGGAATCAGGGTGATATTGGCCTCATAGAATTTATTTAGGAGCTTTCCCTCTTCAATTTTGTGGAGGAGTTTAAGGCTCATGGGGATTAGCATTTCTTTGAATGTTTGGTAGATTTCACTGATAAAGCCACGTGGACCTGGGTTATTTTTTTAGGGAAGTTTTTCATTACTGTTTTAATTTCTGTGCTTGTGATTGGTCTGTTTAATTTGTCTGTGTCCTTCTGATGCAATTTTGGGAAGTTGTAGCATTCTGTAAATGTTTATTTCATCATGATTAACAAATTTGTTAGCATATAAGTGTTGATAATAGTCTTTCATGATCCTTTGCATTTCTGTGATGTCAGTTGTAATCTCCCCTCTTTAATTTCTGATTTTTGTTATTAGGGTTTCTCTCTTTTTTTCTTAGTGAGTCTAGCTAGGAGTCTATCGATTTTGTTATTTTTTCAAAGAAACACCTCTTGCATTCATTGATCATTTGGATGATCTTTTTGTTTTTAATTTCACTTATTTCTGCTCTAATTTTTGTGACTTCCTTTTTCTGATGATTTTTGGTTTTGATTGTTCTTCCCTTTCTAGTTCCCTCAGGTGTGTGGTTAGAAATTGAATTTGGGCTCTCTTAACTTTCGGTGTTCACTTGTATAAACTTTCTTCTCAGAATTGCTTTTGCCATTTGTTCTGATAGCTCCTTTCTGAATTTTCATTTGTTCCAGGTAAGTCTTAATTTCATCAATGACCCATGGGTTATTCAGTAAGCAGTATGTTGAATTTCCACATCTTTGACTTCTTCCAGGTTTGTCCTTTTTGTTCATTTCTAATTTCATCCCCTTCTGGTCTGAGAAGATGCTTTCTGTAATTTCAGTATTATTAAATTTGTTCAGACTTGTCTTGTGTCCTAGTAAATGGTTTCCCTTTGAGAATGATCCATGTACACTTGAGAAAAATGTAATAACTTCTAGAAATAATAAAACAATATAGCAGTAGCAGGATATAAAATCACACACAAAAATTAGTAGCATTCTTACTACAAAAAAAAAAAAAAAAATGGAGCAAAAGAAAAAGAAATTAAGAAAGAAATCCCATTCAGAATAGCACCAAAAATATCAAATACCTAAGAATAAACTTACCAAAGGAGGTGTGAGAATTCTATAACAAAAACTACCAGACATTAGCAAAAGAAATGGCAGAAGACACAAAGAGATGGAAAAACATTCCAAGTTCATGAGTTGGAAGAATTAACATAGCAAAAATGGCCACTCTACCCAAAGCAATATATAGGTTTAATGCAATTCTCATCAAAAACCCAGAGATTTTTTTAGGAAATGGAGTTAAAAATACTGAAGTTTGTATGGAATCACAAAAGGTCTCAAAGAGTGAAAGCTGTCTTAAGAGAAAAAAAAAGCAGTGGAGGAATATAACTCCCCAACTTCAAATTATACTACAGAGTGATCATCATCAAAATAGTATGGTACTGGAACAAATACATACATACTAATCAGTAGAATCAAATCGAGAGCCCATAAATAAAATCACACCTATATGGACAGTTAATCTATGACAAATGTACCAAGAGGACACAATGGAGTAAGGAAAGTCTATCCAACAAATAGTGTTGGGAAAACTAGATAGATACCTGCAAAAAAAGAAAAAAGAAACTAGATTACTCATTGTTACTATTCACAAAAGTCAACTCAAAACAAACCAGAGAACTACACCAGAGATATAACACCCCAAATCATAAAATACTTATAAGAAAAAATGGGAAACACACTCCATGACCTCAACCTCAAAGAGATCTTTGTGGAAGGAACAGCTACAACAAAAGAAACCAAAGCAAAACTGAACAATGGGGACTATATCAAATTGAAAATCTTCTATATAGCAAAAGAAATCACCAATAAAACAAAATGACAATTTTAGAATTGGAGGGGATATTCACACAACATACATCAAATAAGAGTTTAATCTCCAAAATATTCAAAGAGCTTACAAAAAAAGCAAATGACTCACTCAGAAGAGGGCAAAATAACTGAATAAACACCTGTATGAAGAGACATTTAGAAGGCCTAGAGTAACCTGAAAAAAATTCTGATTGCTGTCACTCATCATCAGAAAAATTACAAATAAAAAATACAAGGAGATCCATCTCATACCAGTGACTGTGGCCTATATTAAAAACAAACAAACAAACTGGAAATAGCTGGAATTAAAGGGGGTGTGGAGAAAAATGAATTCTTCTACTCTATTGGTGGGAATACAAATTGGTGCAACCTCTTTGGAAAACAGTAGGGCGATTCCTCGAAAAAATCAAAGATGGATCTACCATTTTATCCAGCAATCCCACTCCTAGTTACATACCCAGAGGATAAAAAATCCATAGTCAGAAATAATATCTGCACCCCTATTTATAGAAACAGTTTACAATAGCCAAGACATGGAAATAACCTAAATGCCCAAGAACAGATGACTGGCTAATTACATACTGAATGGAATTCTATGCAGCTATTAATAAAGATGAAATTGTGCCATTTTCAGCAGTTTGGATGGAACTGTTAAGTGAAATAAGTCAGAATGGGAAAGAGAAACACATGATGGTGTCACTTACATGTGGCATATAATGCAATGAAGCAAATGACCATTCAAATTCCAACAAAAATAACAGCACTGCACTGTGATTACTGGGTGGGGTGGGAGGTGCAGGGGCCAGTTAGGGAAGTTGGAAGAAAAGAAAGAGAAATGTTGTGGTGAAGGATACTGGAACTTTGGTGGTGGGTGTGGTGTGAAATATAGACTGAGAAGTAATTTCAAAATCGTAAAATGAATATAGCATTGGGAAGTATAGAAATAAAAAAGAATTAAAAATAAAAGTAAAAATAATAATACATTGCTCTGTATACAATCCAATTTGTTCCCTTCTGTTACCCATTTGTTTTAATGAACTGTTTTTCATTTCTTTTAAAATACTCTATAAATAATATATATTTTGATGACTATCCCATTCTATCTATAAGGTTTGTATTGATTTTATTTTCCTTATAACAATCTAATAGAGTGAAGTATATAGGAATAGGGCACCAGGTATTATTTTTAAAATGAATAAGTGGATGTAGTCTCACCACCCAAATGCAATACATAAGATCTCTCTTTTCAAAGTCACAATATTCCAGAAGTTTAGGCAGAGACTAAGTAGAGAACATTTGAGAATTTCACTGAGTTTATTTCTAATTTTGTTCTAGCAATATGAGAATGTGATCATATAATATCATGAAATAAATGCCTACATGATTTTGAAAAATTAGTTTATTGGTGAAACAAAAGAAAAATTTCCATTAAAAACAAGAATAAGAAATTATGCTCACTACTAACCGTATTAATATTTTCAGGAAGTTATACCTAATAAATAGGGAAAATGAATAAAGTATTTTGGTCTTGACAGAGAGAGAAAATTGACAAATTTTTCTAGATGCTTGATTACACACTTAGAAAACTGTTATAATAAAATAAAAATTTACTTTGACTCATAAGTATTGGGGGTTTTGTAGGCTGAATAATGGCTCCAAAGACCTCCAGATCCTAATCTCTGGAACCTGTAAATATCATGATAAATGGATTTTGTAAATAAAATTAGATTAAGGATATTGAAAACGGGAGATTTTTCAGCATCATCTGAATAGACCCTAAATATAATCACAGATGTCTTAATAGGAGGGAGATTTTACTATAGAAGAAGATCATGTGATTATGGGAGCAGAGGAACACAAAGACTATGAAGAAAAACAGAGACTAGATGAAGATGCTGAATTTGGTTCAGATAAAGAATGTATCATGAATCAAGAAATGCAAGGAATACAGCTCTATAATTTGGAAAATCAAGAAAAGGGATTTTTCCTAGAGTCTGAAGATGATGTGTGGCTGACTCTTCAGATCAGTGAAACCCATTTTCAACTTGGACCTCCAGAAGTACAAGAGAATGCATTTGTATTGGTTTAAGTCCCTAAATTTGTGGTAATTTGTTGCAGCAGCAAATGGAAACTAATACAGGAGAAAAAAAGATTCTTTTTCTTAAGTCTACAGATAATATCCCATAGTTTGGAATAAACTTTATTGTACATATTTAAATAACTTAAAAATTCTTACCTAGAAATATGTAAAAAGAGATGTGCTGAACTCCCAAGTGCAAAGATGTGATTTTTTTTTAATCCATATAGAATCTTTATTTCACTCCAGTCAATATTTTACATGACTTTTGCTTTAAAATTTCAAAACATATGTAGATATATTTTATATGAAAGAATAAATTTAGGAAACGTGAGAAGAACAAAAAGAGAAGAATAAATGAAGAGAAGGAAAACTGTGATTAGTCTTACCAAATATGAAAATGTCCTTTAAGATAAAATGTTTTTCAAATCCTGAATTTTGATAATGCTGTGTTGAGGTAAGAATATCTTTCTTGATGGAACCAGATTTTTATAGACCAGCAACAACCTCATGTAAATATATAAACATTTCAGCATCTGATGTGACATTTCAAATAAAGGAGAAAGCATGAATTATTCAGTAAATCTTGCTGAGACAATTAGTTATCTCTGTGGAGAAATTATATACTCTATGCCAAAATAAATTCCAGAAAGATTAAAATAATGAATTCAAAAAGCAAAACAATAAATAAATATGAAAACATTTTTATAAATAAATTCAAAGACAGAATTCATATTAAGATTATTGATATATTTGACTATCAGCAGTTAAAAATATTTGTATCTCAAAAGCTGGGAAAAATAAGCAGAAGTAAAAGAAATAAAGGAAGACTGAAAAAATGTATTTGACAGAGTATTTTTATATAAGAAATTTTTATATATTAATAATCAATAGATTTAGTACTCCAGTAAAAATGGATAAAGGACCAAAGTAGATTACTCGGTAAAAATATACAGATGGCCATTAAACTTTAGGAAAAAAAATGCCCAATCTCACACATAATAAAAATGCAAATTTAAACAATGAGGTTCTGTTTTGCCTTCTAAATTGGTAAAGATAGGAAGGAGAGAATTATGCATGGTGCAGTAATTACCATTTTTAATATAATGAACATATATTAAGTGTTGTAATAAGAACATGAAGCAAAAACCAAAGGTGAAGAAGAAATTTCAAGAAACCTTTGGTATCCTTTCTTTGACTTGGCTATTTGTTCATTTATATACTTAATGCATATTGGACAATTACTCTTTTCCAGGCAGTGTGCTGGGACTCACAGTCAAGAACCTCACATCATTTTAGGAACTGGTGCATATGTGTGGTTGGAGAGTGGAGGAGAGACAGACAAGAAAGTCCTATTTACAATGCAGTGTGATAATTCCTAGCAGGCTGCATAGAAAACGTAGTTTGTGACGCTAGAGAAGCCCCTATGCAAGGAGCTGGGAGTGATTGTGTGAGCTAAAGCTCAGAGCCTGTGCAGATACAGAGGGGTTTACCAAGTAAGAAGGGGATGAGAGAGGACTTTTGGAGGATTCACTCACCCTTATTCCATTTTCAAGTGTGTGGTTTGCAAGAAAGCAAGATAGCAGGATTCAGGGGAAATGAGGTAAGGGGACAAGCAGAGGGAAAAGGAAGACAGATTGACTTCTGTTCACAAGCTCATTTTGCTTGTCTTTGTACTGTGATGCTGCTGTCGCCCAGAACGTTTCCAGCTGCGCTCCAGACATCTTCCCCTGTGAGCAGGGCTGGTCGCATGACATTTCGACAGGAGCATTAGCATCACACTCACCAAGAGATGCTGACATTTTGCAAGTTCATCATAAAGGCAAACTCTGCAACCCATAGTTGCTTTTTTTTTTTTTTTTTCTTGGAGCAATATTTGGTGTTCTTGAATAGTATAAATCTAAGAGAGAGAACTATTGAGAGAAAAGGAACTAATATTTTTTTATGGGCAAGGTGAAGAATTAACCCAGGCCTTTATTGTATGTCTCTCATCCATGAAGCTTTCTCTAACCTGTGAGCTGGAAAGGATGTCTTACTCCACGGAACCTGAGGAGTGCTCTAACTCATATGCCATTTATCACTTGCCCTTTTCAATCTTATATTACAAGTATAATACCAGGTACACAAATGAGGTCCTAAACACATTTAGCTGTGATTTTAAAAACAGTTTGATGAAAGATTACAGAAGTATGAGGGATAGATAGGGTTAAGCACATCAGTAGGTGATGATAAGGTACCCAGGGACTAACCACAGTAAGAAGTCATCACCAGTGTAGACCTGCAGGGCAAAGACAGGGAGTGGAGCTATTTTAGATTCAATGAGAGCTAGAGCTTTGGAGTGGGGTGTGCCTATTTCTAGTTGTAATCAGGGAGTGTCATGACCATTGTCAAAAATATGGTGCATAGATGAGGAGGAAAGGTATGTGGGTGAGAAAGGAGAAGGGAGGTGGGTGTGGCAATGATCATTAGGGTTCTTCATAACCTCCGATTTCCTGATGATGCCTCTGATTTCCTTCTACTAATTTAAGCCAATTAGAAGCCCTTATGGATGGAAGCCCAGAGATGTGGCTTCCTCAAAGTCAACCTCTAGTGGGCACAGATTAGAGCAAAAGTCGATGGAGAATGGTTTAGAGATGGGGACTGGCAGATGGAATGACCAGATCATAAGATATATTCCCTTAATGTATGGAACTGCTTAAAAGTCTGTAAGTAAAAGTTTTTTTCTGTTAACCACTCAAGTACACTTCTGTGCTGCACAGGGGATGTACTAGGGTTCAGGAGAAAGGGGAAGCAACTTTTGTATAGCTATTGAATACTCTGATTACATTATAGTAATATATAGTTACTATGTTATTCCCACTATTAAAATGTGAGTTAATTTAAAAATAAATATTTTCTTGGTTTATTTCTACATCAATTCCTTGTAAATTTGTCCTCACTAGTGCATTGATCAGAGTAGACACTTCCAATTATTTATCAAAGGAAACAAACATTTGCAAAATAGAAATTTCCAATTTAGCATCAGGAAAAGTATCTATTAACCAGTATATAATCTTATAAATATCTTTCTAATACAATGCTAATAAAATTCTGGGGCACCTTTTTATGGTATAGCCATGTTTGTGAGAGAGGACTCTGATGGTATTTTCAGAGAAAAATGAAAGGCCTGTATAATTAGAAAAGTAACCTCCTCTGTGGAAGTTTGAAACAGATATAAAATAAATAGAATAGAATATTTCATACAAATATCTTACTATGGAGAATAAATTCCATATTTGCATCAAAGGAACTACATTAATAATATTGAAGTTTTAGAATAATTTTGTGAAAATAAATTAATTGGAAAAGGCAATTAGTATAGATGTCTGTTAATAAACTTGACTGATAGGATGAAGTTGAGTAACAATCTTATTTTTATTATTCTATAGGAAAAAAGAACTCATTAAATAAATTCAACCTGAGAAAGGAAAGTGAGAGATAAAGGGGAGAAACTAATTATAAAGCTGAATCTTACCATACTCATAATCACTGGTAAAGACAATTCATAAATATAAAATTGTCCATCGATTAGTGGATGATTGGTAATGATCAAGGATTACCATGACCCGAACCCCAACAATCAGAAAAAATGATGCTTCATTGGCAAATAGGTTGATGGAATTGCTATAACTGGAAGCAAAGGGTCATTGGAATATGTGCATCTGAGATCACCAGGATAATGGTGCATCTATATGAAAACGATTACGTAGAAAATGTTGTTGTATTACTAATGGGACATTCTAATGTCAGAATATGATCTCAAAACAGGCCTCCAATGTGAGTACAGTTGTCAAAGAGTGATGTCCTCTGGGATGTCATTGTTGACATGAGGGCCACATACGTGTATAGAATGAATATAGGTGGTGGGGTGGGTGGTATGTGATAAAGGTGTAACTAATGATTGCTGGTATGCCTGTCATGTGTGATTGATATTGCAGTCCAAATTGACCTTCTTAATATTTGTTCTCAACCATACTCTCACCCTTGGAGTCTCAGGATGTCTTAGAGGTATCACTTAAAGAAACCCTCTATTTGTTTTATACTTTGATCCACCTTCATTAGCATTAGTCTAAGATGAGCTAGAAGACCCACATGTAGGGATGAAGCTGAAATCTCCAACTTGATAGGCTCATTTTTCTTGAAATAATTTCCATCAGCACTTTGACTGTTTGGAACACATGGCATGGAAAGAAAAGTGAAGTATCTGAAAAATCTACTCTCTTCTGTGACTGTCTGAAATATTTGAGACTGCTGAGGTCTCCTTGTTAATGTGTAGCCCTGAAGACAGCCCTGATAATAAGAATAACCACATAAAGACTGACTACTGCAGTTGACTTTAAGGACAAATGTGTTGAATTAATTTTTTTTAAAGAAATTTATTTTCTGAAAGAATAAGATACTTATAAGCAGTTGTAAGACATGATACAGAGAAACTCTTGTACCCTTAACTCAGTTTCCCACAATGACAACACTTTTTAAAACCATAATATCACAACTAAGATACTGATAATTCAGTCCACTAATCTTATTCAGTCTTCTTCAGTTTCACTTCTGTGAGTGTGTGTGTGTGTGTGTGTGTGTGTGTGTGTGTGCATTTAGTGCTGTACAATTTCATCACATGTCTACACTTGTATTAACTATCGCAGTCAATATAGAATGTTTCCTTGGTGACGCACCCTTGTGGCTCAACCTGCAGAGATGGTGGCATGAGGACCATGTAAAGCCCAAGGCCCTGAGTCTGAAACTCTGCACTGAGGTGAAACACCCAAATGAACAATAAATAAATACATTTCTAAAGAAAAATACATAATATTCCCATCAGCGCAAGGATTTGCTCTGTTACCCTTTTTATTACCACACCAGTCTTTCTACTCTCATTCCCTCCTTCCCTCCACTCATACTTGAAACCTCTGGCAACCACTTATCTTTGCTCCATTTATACATTTTTTATTTTGAAAAAGTAAATGAAATCATACAGTATGCATCTTTTAGAGTTCACTACTTTTCCACTCAACATAATTCTCTAGAGATTACCCAACTTCTGTGAATTCCGTAGTTATTCTATAGCTGCTGACTAGTATTTTATGCTATAGATGTACTGCAATCCACTTATCCATTCACTCATTGTAAAATATCCAGGTTGTTTCTACTTTGGGGCTATTACAAATAAAATGTTTTAAATATTTATGTACAAGTTTTTATGCAAACATAAATTTTTGCTTCCCTAGGATAGATGACCAAGAGTTCCATTACTAGATAATTTTACAGTAGCATATTTACTTTTTAAAATAAATTCTCAAGCTTTCTTCTAGAATGGCTGAACTACTTTACATTCCCACCCATAAAGTATGAACACGTGTCCTTCTGTCTCTAGGAGTACAATGGCTTATTGTAGATAGTTGCATGTTTGAGAGACAGCAAACTATTTTTCATGCCAATCAGCAATTCTTTTTCTCCATATTTGCCCCAGAATTTGGTATTGTCACTTTTTAAAATTTTAGCCAATTTTATAGGTGCGTTAGTGATTTCTTTTTGTAGTTTCTATTTGCACTTCTCTGATGGTTAATGATTTTGAATATCTTGCTATCTGATTAGATGTTACCTCTTTGTTGACATGTCAGTTCATACCTCCACCCATTTTCTTGTTTGATTTGTTATTTTTCTTCTGTTGAGTTCTGATAGTAATTTATATTTTCTGTTGTTGAGTTTTGAAAATCATATTTCAGATGTGTGACTTGCATATGTTTTCTCCCAGTCTATAACTTATTATCTATCATTTTGATGGGGTCTGTAGCAGAGGAAAAGTTTTAAGTTTTGATAAAGTTTAACTTATCAATTTTCCCTTTTTAATGATCATGGTTTCGATGTCAAAACTAAGTACTCTTCGCTTAAGCATAAATTCTAAATTTTTTTTCGCTATTTAAAATAGTTTTTCATATTATATTTCAGTTCATGATTTGTTTTGAGCTTATT
Organism: Solenodon paradoxus; assembly: GCA_004363575.1. Taxonomy (NCBI): domain Eukaryota; kingdom Metazoa; phylum Chordata; class Mammalia; order Eulipotyphla; family Solenodontidae; genus Solenodon; species Solenodon paradoxus. Next base: position 115,136 of record RJWH01002254.1, on the reverse strand, counting down.
TTTATATAAAGTATGAGAATTTAGGTAATTTATTTCTTGTCTTATTTGCTTATGGATGTTAAGTTGGTCTGACATCATTTGTTAAAATGATTATCCTTCCTCTATTGAATTTTTGCCCCTTTATAAAAATCAACTGTGGAACATCTGAATTGTATTATTTCTAGGTTTTCTATTTTGTTCCATTCATCTGTATGTCTATCGCTCCACCAACACCATATTGTCTTTTTCATTGCAGCTAAATGGTAAATGTTCAAATTAGGTAGAGAAATTGCATCCATTCTGTTCATTTTCAAGATTGTTTTGGAAATTCTAGAGCCTTTGATATATTTTTAAAGAATTGAAGCTTTTCTGTGATAAGATGATGCTTTCTAAATGTGCTATAGTCATGAGTCTTGTTTTGGAAATTCTGGCCTGAGGCTGGATAAGCCAAGATTAGTGTAGATATCACACAAAAAAATTGTGATCAGTACTACTTACTAAACTCTATGATCTTGACATAACATTTCAGCCTCTTAATTGACCCTGTCATAGTATAAAAGTGGGGGAGTGAACAACCAATAACAATTTGCAAATCATTAGCTGACTTTGTCCAGCCTTTTTCTATTCTAAAACCTGAGTCTAGTGGACAGCTTGATTAGGGTGAATCTAGAAACTTAAAAGGAGCATCTAAAAACTCCACTTTGAAGCCTCAAGCATACACCTTACTCAGAAATGTGGAGGGCACTGTCAAGCTGAGAAAGTCGCTGGTTCATTATCCAGTCAGTCACCAAGGAATGTCTCATAATTCCTGTACTCTAGATGGGCCCTTGAATGTCCCAAATTGCATTTCCACATTCCCTCATTTGAGAAGAGCTACTAGCAATATCAACTTTTACCTGTCATTTCCCCTACTCTCCTGATTATAGAAAGAGTTGCAGTCACTCTACTGGTCTAATTTTGCTAGAATATGGTCCTCAGAGTTGGCAGAATAGAGTAAGAAGTAAACAGGAAAGTTTCCCTGGACTCCATCTTTATGAAATACAAAACTGACCTCAAAGAATAGAGTGAAGTTCTGAAGGCATCTTTGTCCTAAGTAAAATTGATGTCTCCATGAAGATTTTAGATTTGGCTTTTATATAGAGGAGATATCAACTGCTTGGAACAGATGGATTATGTATCTGGGCCCATTGTAGTAGTAACATACGTGCACCTCTCATGTCTGAAGTATATTTCCATAATGAATGCATTTGCTTAGAATCCTTAGCTGAATAATATCCTGAAGGATCAGATATATCTAATGATCTGGGGGACAATAGTGGCAGAAGTCAGAGTGAGCAAGAGAGCCAAGGTTTCCCTGGCAGATAACAGGACCATAGGAATTCTTTCCAGGTGAAGCTAAGAATCAAAGGGCAGCATTGTCTCTGCATTTTCCTCTGTGTGTGCCTCAATAATTGGGTTATAGATATCACAGCAGTCACTAACTGTCATTAGTGTTCACCTGCATTGTATTAGTTTTGAATTATCTGGAAAACCAGGCCTATTTGTTCAAGTCCCATTTGATAAAGCCACTTATTGCCATTTTGCTATCAATTTATTCACTCCACCATCCTGAGTTTCACAGTAATACCGAGCAACAACCTTTCCAATAAATTAGGTATAAGGTAAGGTAAAGTGAGGAGGCCAGCATGAATCCAGACGGGTTCTATACTGCAAGTTGTAGCTACCATTTCAGATGTACTTGGGGCATCAAGAGCTTATGACGTCTGTAACAAAGGATCTCTCTGGTACTTTCTATAATTGTAGCTACAGAGTTAATTACTTAAACTTTTGGACTTAGGAAGGAAAGAAAAGTTCAGAGACAGCCTTTTTCAGAGCCTATAGACTGCATCAATGGCAAAATCATACTGGGAAGAATAATGTATATGTTTATATAGCTAGATACTTAGAAAAGAAAACTTGTCTTCTTCAATACTCCACTAATGAAACCTTAAGACAATTTACACTAAAACTTCTGCAAATTTGGAGTCTCTTGCATCTGGCACATCTCAAGAATACAGGAGGACAAAACAGTAGTGTGACCTTTAATTTTCCTTGAAGGTGAAAGTGACAGAAACAGCAGCAGGGATGAAAATGGTGGTAATGGGACACGTTAGACTCTGGCTGAATTCGTCAGTTTATTTAGATTGCTGACTGCTCTGATTGCTCTAAGTTCTACCATGGAGAAAGGTAAGTGACAAATACTTACAATTCTGTAGTTTTGCAAGTGTGAGTCCATATCCTCTTCCTTGGCTTGTAAGTATCCTGCAAGTAGTTCCTGTTGACCTAGAATAGCATCTATAATCTTACTGTCATTGTCTCAGAATCTGGAGATTCTCAAAACTTAGATCTCAGGGAACAGATTTGTTTGTATTTGTCAAGACACTTATTTGCAAGTGGTTGAAATCCAAATTAAATTAGGTTAACAACAAAGGCCACATAATTTGGAAAACAACAGGATAGCTAAATGAATTAAAGAAATAAAATGCAGAATCTGGCATCTCAAGGTGCTTAACCAAGGATTTTTTTAAATCTCTCTTCTCATCTCTACTTATTTTTTCACATTAAACTCACTTTTTCCTATTGCAAAGAAGCTAGATCTATGGAACTAGGGTGGATGTTTGATGGTATACTTAAACTTCTAAGTGTTTAGAACTCTTAATGAAACTTGTCAGTAGTTGTGGGAGAAAAAACTGGGAAAACTCTGATTGGCTGAATTTAGGTCCTGAGACTATCCTTGTAAGTGTACCTATAGAGATAGGCATGGAATACACCCACCAGAATGAGCAGGGGTTGTGACCGACATTATCACAACTAATATTGCAAAACACATTATAGTGGAAATGGAAGCTTAATTCTGCAACCTCAGGTGCCCTTATTTTCTTTACAAAGAATGTCTTGAAAAATCATTCTCTGCTTTAGAATATGAATCTTTAATTGGTTAAATATATCTCAAATATATTTGCTATTTCTGTTGTATCTTGTGATATTCTATTTTGGGAATACTGAGAGAGTGGTCACATCACTGTTGAACTCCTTTAATAAGATGTAAAATCCCACCACTTAGTATTAAAAAAAGATCTATAGGCGAGCTCTTTAGAGGATACTTGTTCACTGAGTCAACAAGGAAGGACCTGTTTGGCTCTATCTAATTGCTCTGGCTAAGACTGCTAAGATTAAATTAAATAGTAGTTGCGAGCATAAGCAGCCTTGTCTTATTCCTGATCTTAAACGAAAAGCTTTCAGTTTTTCACTATTTAGTATGATATTAGCTATTTGTGATATATGGCCCTTTATTATATTAGGTGTGCTCCTTGCATCCCTTCCATCCTTCTATTCTCAAATATTACATACTGTTCTCAAACAGTGTACTGCTGAAGAGACGTCTGAGGACTACTTACCAGTGTGATCTTAGCTGTAGTGGGAGAAGTCCAATTTTAATAGTACTCAAAACATAACACGCTTTTCAGGGATGTCAACTGATAAAAATTCTGTATTTTGTTTTTTTCAGGATAATGACTCAGTCATATTCTGAACATTTATAAATGACATCTTTGAGGTTGATTCAGTTATATTTTATTATCTGGCAGACATGTTTTGAATTTCAAAATGAGCATTTCTGACCTTGATTTGTTTTCTTTTGTAGATAAAATACCTTAAATCTTTTTAAGGCTGTAAACTAAATATCCTATTATTTTCTAAAAGAGCTTTGCTGAATTGGGCTTACTTACTCTGATGTGTATTAATTAACACACATTATAACATTATATAAATTTCAGGTGTGCATCATTATCAATCAACACCTGTATAGAGTACATTAAATTTAGCACTAACAGTTCACTTCCATTTTCACCATATAATTGATCCCTTCTACTTTATTTGCTAACTCTCTTCCCCTACCACTTCTTTTGGTAACTGCTAATTTTCTCCTATAATCTAAAAGCTTTATTTTTTATTTAGCTTATTTGTTTGGTTTCTACATGTACCACAAATAATAGTTTGTCTTTCTCTGTCTGACTTATTTCAGTCAATTCTCATAATACGTTCTAGTTCCACGTATGTTATTGCAAATGTTAGATTTTTCTTTTTATATTGTGTGCTTGTACCATATTTTCCTTATTCCTTTTCTATTGGGAATTTAAAAATATTTTCAGTGAGGTATCATTGATTAACAGCAATATGTAAGTTTTATATGTTCCAGTTTAGTCTTCATCAAATATATAACATACTACACCCAACACCAAATTATCAATAGTCCTCTTTTCATTACTATCCACTGGGCCTCCATTAACCTTTGCTCCCAACTTTTTTTTCTCTGGTAACTTCTATTCTGTTGTGTATCCCTGGGTTTTTATTTTGTTTTATCTGTTTGTTTGCTTTGTTTATTTATATTCCACATATGAGTGAGATCATCTGGTATTTGTCTTTCTCCTTCTGATTTAACTGACAGTATAATCCCCTCAAGTTTCAAGTATTTGTCACAAATGACAAGTTTTCATCTTAAAAAATGTTAAAGATATAACTGAGAAGTACTTCATTGCATATATATATATGTGTATATATATACATATACATATATATACCACATATTCTTTATCTGGTCATCTGTTACAAGGGTGCTTAGATTGCATTTCTTGGCTACTGTAAATAGTGCTACAATGAACATAGCCACACATGTATCTTTTCTAATCAGTGTTTCATGTTCTTTGGATGGATACTTAGAAGTGGAATTCCTGGACTGTATGGAAGCTCTATTGCTAACATTTTGAGGACATTCCGTATAGTTTTCCAAAGGAGCTTCATCAATTTACATTACCACTGCTTGTTACAGTCTTTTTGATACAGGCTATTCTCACAGAATGAGGTAATATCTTATAAGTGGTTTTGGTTTGCCCTTATTAAGTAATAAATGATGATGAGCATTTTTTTCATGTAACTGTTGGCCATCTGTATGTCTTCTTTGGACAAAAGTCTGTTCGGATCTTCTGTCCATATGTTGATTGTTGTTGTGCATTTTTTTTATAGATTGTATGAGCTCTTTATATACCTTAGATATTAACCCCTTATCAAAAATGTGTTATGTAAATATCTTCTCCCATTCAGTTGCTTGTTTTCTATTCTGTGGTAATTTCTTTGGCTGAGCAGAGATTTTTAAGTTTGATGCAGTTTCATTTGCTTTTGTTTTCCTTGCCATTGGAGTCAAGTCCTCAAGGGCATCCCTAAGACTGATGTCATAGAACTTATTAGTATGTTTTCTTCTATGTATTTTAGGACTTCTGGTCTAAAATCCAAGTCTTCATTCATTTTGAATTAATTTTTGTGGATGATGTTAGGGAGTGATCTAGTTTCATTTGTTTGTTTTTGATGTCCATTTTCCCCAATACTATTTATTGAAAAAACTTTCCATTTTTCCTTGTATGCTCTTGATCTCCTTATAAATTTATTGACCACATTGTGTGAGCTATATTCTGGTGTCTCAATTCTGTTCCACTGATCTGCATGTCTGTCTTTATTCTAGTACTCTAATTACTACTACTTGGTAATACAGTTTGAAATCTGAAGTGATATATCTGTACTTCATTCTTTTTTTTCATGATTGCTTTGGCTATTTGGAGTCTTTTGTGATTCCATACAAATTGCAATTATTTTTATCTATTATCTTGAAAAATATCAATGGAATTTTGATCGGTATTGCAATTGGTGCTTATATTATTTTAGGTATGATGCCATCTTAAAATGTTCATTGTTCCCTTTATTTCTTCTGTATTCAATAATCTGTCAATGGGTACTTAGATCGTTTACAGTTTTTGTCTATTTAAATAATCCCTCCATAAATACAAGAGGGCATACATCTTTTCAGATTAGTGTTGTTTATTTTTCAGGAAAATACTTAGAAGTGGGATAACTGGATCATATGATATTTCTATTTTATTTTTTTAAAGAAATCTCCATATTGCTTTTCATAATGAACCTGAATTTTCTCATAGACTTGTGTATTTTTCCTCTATAAATACAAATTTATAAACAGAGTACAATCCTGACATTTGAGATGAATGTTCTCATGTTGCGTTTAGGCTCTGATAGAGGGAGGATAATACTTAGAATTGCTTACACGATTCTCATGATTGAGGGGCAGAAGGGTGCTGAGTGTGAAAAATGAAGCCAAAGTCTAGGTCCAAAGAAGGATGCATGAGACCAGAACAAGAATGAAGGGACAAAAGCCTTATGAATATTCATAATAAACCCTGTAGAAGACAGTATGTTAGTGCCTTGGCACCTCTTGAAGGGACCTGGTAGGGAGCACTGATGTGTCACTTATTGTCTTAGGCACTGATTGTTTAAATATAACTAACTGAGATGTGTAGTCACTTGGATTTCATTTCTGAGAGTGATTCAGTCTTATTTTATGTTGAACTAGATCTTGTCAGTAGTGAAATTCCATGTAAATATACAAAGTAATAAAAATATGTTTACATTATCATCTCAAAGAAAATCACGTTTTTGATTATTAATGAGTTTGTTTTGGTGGTAGTTTCTTTAGTATTCTGGAGGTTTATTTCTGTATATATCATAAAATAGTCTCAAAATATTACTAAGAACAGTTGTGTCAGAGAACTTTAAAAAACCTCAGCAATTGGGCCTTTAATTTGATTCCCAGGAACATAGAGGAAAAATGAGATGTCAGATTCACCTGATAATTCATAATTTGATAATGCTATGCTTTATCAAGAACTATAGAATGATCTGATTTATACTGAACACCTAATTAAATATTCGATATTTAGGATGCCAAGGAAGATCTCTCTGCAGCACCATTCTGCCATGAGTTCTCAGAGAACTTGTTTCTCAAATTGCTCTTCTAAGATCTAATTTGATCAAATTATTGCCATGTGATTGCTCAAAGAAAATTAAAAATAATTATATAAATAGGAAATAACCAAACCAGAGAACCATAGAACTGAGAGATTTAGACTGACTATAAAGGTTTTAAACATTTGATGGATAATTAATGATGTCTGTTCATTGACTGGATCTTTTCCAAGATCACAGGATGCTTAATTGTTCTTGGTTGTGCCCCCACAAAGTGCTTATCTTCATATTCTTGAACTCCATTGATTGAAGGGAGCTTACCAATAGATGGGCAGCCTCATCCAAATTAGAACAGCTCTGACTGCTACAGTCTTTCTATATATTAAGATAAACATCCCTGTAAATTTCAGACTTCATCTAAGTTCTGTTGTTTGAGGGCATGCATTAGTCTTGGTTCCTATTTTGATTTTCTGTGAAACTTCCATCCCAAGACAGTGTAGTGTCGTCTATAAGAATAGTGACATGAAAAGTAAGTACACACTCTACCTTTTGCTGGCATTACAACCTTCAGCAATTCGCTTAAATACTCTCAGCCTGTAATAATGCCAATCTTAAGTCACCATGTGAATATTAAATAAAACAATGTACAAAAAATACTTTAAGTACTCAAAGTAACTGGAACATAGCAATCAATATCTGTTCTCTTCCCATCATAATCACATAATCACATCATCTTTTTAGTCATGTAAGTTTCTTCTACAAAAAGATAATTATTTCTACAATTGTAAGAAATGCAGGTTTTCTCATCTCACCCCTGCAAGGAGACTAAGAAGTTAATGTGGCAGATTACAGTTGCTGGGACCAGTTAGAATGCTAGAAAGCAACAGAAGTTGTTTTCTATAAGGGAAAATAAACATGTTTCAAGAAACCGTTTCATGGCATTTAGTGCAAGACCTGCATTTTTTAAATTTTACAAATAAGGAGGATCGGGGAATTTATTTTCCATAGTTACATCTAGTACTGTAGAGATCATTTAACAATGGGAACTTGAGAGAGTCTGAAAACAAACCAAAAATCTTCAAGCTAATAGTTTGCAGGAATTTGTGATACAGCTTAGGGCAGGTTACTTAAAGGTTGTGACCACTGTGGGAGAAAGAATTTCACAGTAGGTACATCCCTATTGCCATCAACACCGGGGAAAAGTATTTTATGTCATTTTTCACTCTTGAAAGATTTCCAAGAGAGAATGTTCAAATATCATGACCAAATAGCAGAAAGAAAAGAAATTTAATAAACCAATGTTACTAAAAATTCATACCAATTATATGTACCACTGATCCAGTAATCATCAGTTTACAATGCACCACTGGCTAGGATCAGATGACCTCTCTTTGACTCTAAACACATCTTCATAGCCAGAGCCAACATATTACGTGAATGCGAGGGTGGGGAGGAAGAAACGTCAAGTGAATTTGATTAAGAACCTGAATCATCACAACTGAGAAAATAAAAATCTGTACCACAAAAGCATATTGTCCTCTAATTGGATGAAGACTTTTTACTCTTAACTTGCATTTCATTTGTCATTCTCTTTGCAACAATCCTGCAAGAGAGTTTATTCCCATTTTGGACATTAGGACATTGAACTGGTTCGAAGGGCTGAAATAATTTGTTAGAACAAATTAGCTGAGGTGAACCTGGATTTTATTTTTATTTATTTATTTTTTGATGTAAGGTGCAGGCAGGAATGAAGGTGAGTAGGCAGGCAGGCAAAAGAGAATGGAGGTAGAAAGTTATTTATTATATATAGTTGTTCATCTTGTTTGTTGCCCCAGCCCCAGGTCTCAAATCTGAATCCTTGTGATGTATGGACTAAGTCCAGAGTCCTTATCCCCTAAGTGACTTGGATTTGATTTGGTTTGAATTTTTGGAGAAGAAATTTGCAAACTGTACATGTGAAAAGGGGTTAATAGCCAAATTTTTTTTTTTAAGAATTTGTATATCTCAATAGCAAAAGCCCTAAAACAATCCAAGTTAAAAATGGACATTTTTCTGAAGATGATATACAAATGACCAATAGTCATGAAAAGACTGAACTTAGATTTTTTTTTCTGAGGAAGCCAGGTAAGTAGAAATGAAAGCAGTCAAACAGGAAGAAAGGAAGAGAGAAAAGGAAGAAATATTTCTACTTATTTATTTGTTCAGTTTTGATTGATTGGTCCTCTGCCAACAATCTTGAACATGGGTCCATGGGCTTTAGATGGTCTACAGTCTAGATGCTGACTTAACTCCTGAGCCACCAGGGCATGCTTGAAACTGGAGTTTAAATTTCGTATTCTGACTCTCATTTCTCAACTTTAATTTAGGTTTATTTTCATTATTATGTATTTCTACTTGTGTTAAATCTCTAGATCATGTTTCTCTGAGATGAGAATTAATAGATATATGCACATCAGTGTCTTTACAGATAATAAACACCACTACTTCTCTATTCCTACTGCTTCATCTGACCTTTGGTTTAGGGATTAAATAACAGAGGTATATTTTAGATAATTATATATTAAGTTAATATATAACAAACAACTTGGCTAGCCTTTGTCCATGGTTCCTAGGAGGGAGACTGACTCTAAACCCCTGAAATTATTTGTGTAACAGTAGGATTTTTATTGTTTATTGTGGGCCCTTAAGACTACACCTGAATAAATACTCAGGTTGAGACTTTGTTATGCCATAAAGTTTCACTGTTTGATTAAAGCATTGGAATTTTGAACCACTTGATGTTAGTCCAACCTCCCAGTAGGAAAGGAGAGCTGGAAATTGAGGTTAGTCTCATGGCCAGTGATTCAGTCAATTAAGCCTACATGATGAAATGTCAACAAAAACTCTGGACACCTAGCTTGAGACCCCCAAATTTGTAATCAGTTGGTCAGAAGTGTGAATGGCCTCAGAATCCCCAACCTAGTGTACTGTCTGAAGTAAAGGCAGTCTTGTGGAAGACTGCATGTTTAATTTGTGAAGTTGACTACTCGGAGTAGTTTGTGTGCAATTGCATAGCACGATGACATCCTTTTCTTTCCTTCTTGGATTTGAGAAACTTCAGTATTCAGATATATCCAGGGAATAGAATATGCAATACAAATATGACAAAACCATAGTATGAAAGAACTGATCACTCAGATCAAAATCACTAAATCCTTTTTTGGATTATAACAGTCACAGTTGCTTTTAAACGAATTTGACAGTAGGAGAAGAGCAAAGCAATGAACTCCTTATGAGATGAGTTGATTGACCTCGGAGCTATCATTAAAAACTATTTGTACATCGGAGTAGGAATGTAATATGGCTTGAACCATGATGCAGATTTTCAAGTGGAAAAGCAATCATAAAGCACCATACAAGGAAGACTTGAAGACCTCAACCTCCTGGGGGAAGTTATCAAGTCTTTGATCATGTCTGTTGCTCTGTGTAGATACCTGACAGCAGTGTGTAAGCAAACTCCATCCCATAAAACTTTTAAATGATTTGGAGAAGCCCTGTCATGGGTTTTTGATACTAGGTGTGGAAAACAGTTATTGTAGGTTTTGTTTTTTCAAATAATTTTCTATTATTGAGTTTTATTAATTCTTTGTATATTTTGGATATTAAGCCTTTGTCAGAAATATGGACTGCAAAAGTCTTCTCACAGTAAAAGGTTGTCTTTTTGTTTTGCTGACATTTTCCTTCACTGTGAAGATATTTAGCTTGATGTAGTCCCAAGTAGTTTATTTTTCTTTTTGTTTCCCTTGATGATAGTGTTGTGTCCCCAAAGACCTTTCTAAGACAGATGCCATGGAAGGTCTTTCCTATGTTGTCTTCCAAGAATTTTATGTATTTCTGTCTTATATCCAAGTCTCTAGTGCATTTTGAATTAATTTCTGTGACTGATGTTAGAGAGTGTCCTAGCTTCATTCTTTTCATGTGCTTGTCCAGTTTTCCCAATATAATTTTTTGAAGAGACATTCTTTTCATCATTGTATGATTTTGGCTCCTTTGTCATAGATTAACTTAGTGTATGTGTGTGAAGAAATTTCTGATGATTCTGTTCAATTCCTCTGATTTCTGTCTCTGTTATTATTCCAATACTATATAACATTTTGATCACTATCACTTTGTGGTATAGCTCAATGTCTGGGATTATATAAACCCTCTGAATTCATTCTTTCACTTAATTGCTTAGGCTATTTGGGGTCTTTTGTTGCGTCATACAAATTTTAAGATTATTTATTCTATTTCCTTGAAATAAGCCTGGGGTTTTAACAGGGATTGCATTAAATCTACATATTGCTTAAGGTAAGATGACCATTTTAACAATGTTGATTCTTCCCAGCCAAGACCAGGGGGAAGAAGATGTCTTTGCATCTCTTTATGACCTCCTCCATTTCTTTTAATAAGGTCTTATAGTTTTCATTGTACATATCTTTAACCTTCTTTGTTAAGTAAATTTGAAGACATATTATTCTTCTTATTTCTACTTTAAATGGTGTGGTTTTCTTGATTTGATTTTCTTCTAGTATATTGTTTGAATACAAAAATGCAATGGATTTTTCTGCACCGATTTTGTTTCTGCAACTTTACTGTATTTTTTTTATTAGTTCTAGAAGTTTTTGACAGAGATTTTAGGGTTTTCAATATGTATATATAACCGTGTTATCAGTAAATAATGGTAGTTTTGCTTCTTCCTTTCCAATTTGGATTACATTTATTTTTTGTCTTGCCTAATTGTTCTGGCTAAGACTGCCAAGTATCATATTAAGTAGGAGTGGTAAGAGTATACGGCCTTGCCTTATTCCTGACCTTAGAGGAAATACTTTCAATTTTTCACCATTGATTATGATGTTGGCTGTGGCTTTATCATGTATGACCTTTATTATGTTGAGGTATGTGCTTTTATCCCCATTTGATGTAGGGTTTTTTTTTAAATCATAAATGGGTGCTGGATCTTGTCAAAAGCTTTCTACCAATCTCAATGCAAAATTTAAATTTTCATCCTGATATAGTCATTTATCTATTCATGTATTCAACCAACAGTTATCTATTGAACTCTTATTCTGTTCTAGGTAGTATGCTAAGAATTAAAGTCAAATGACAGCTATGATAGCATGACTATTATTTTCACAGATATGTAAGAATTATTTTTACAAATGATAGATATTTTATTCTTAATAGCTTATATGACCGTTATTAAATATTTATCAAAATAACCTTGACAAAACCCCCACATACATGTTCTACATTATATTGAGAATAGAATGTGGGCTCTAGACAGTAAAAGTCCACTTGCAACTTTTACAAGATTGCAGCTGAGAATGTCTTATTTCTTAGACTACTTATCTAATATCTGTTTATTATAAATTGTTTGACTAAAATAAAACAATCTAGTTATCACAAAACATATAAGATTTTTGTAAATGAAGCAATTTATGAGCTGTCTTTCACATGTAACACAGAATTGTTTATCTACCTCCTACTTTCAATATTTTTAGCTAAGCTTTCTTTTCATTCCTTTTTTTTTTAAAAGGAAAGGTGGAGGCAGCAGTGAACCTGGATCCCTTGGAGCTATATGGACTAAACCAGGCAGACACAGAGAACTTAATCACTAAACCACCAAGATACATCTAAGCTTTCTTTTTTTGACAAGATTTAGTCAACTCAGGTTGCCCTCAGAAAATACTCCATCTGTTTGAAACAGTTATGGTCTTAGGATTTTACCGCTACAACAAAATAATTGTTTATAAGCTTCTAGAGCACCAAAGGAATTAATTTCACTAGTTCCCAGAGGTGAACTGTACAATCATTGCTCTATACCTGAGTAAAATACAAACATTTAACAATAAATATATTATTTAACAGATAGTACCTAAAATAGAGAAAGATAATGTTTTTAAAGTTTTTAAGCAAAGGGCTTGTTTCAGAAACATGCCAATTAATTTTCTTTATGTTTATATGGACTTTACTCATTCATTTACTAATCAATATTATTTCAAGTACTACTTATGAATGTATCTATGATTACACTAGAACCTATTAACTGTGCAGAATCACACCAACGTCCTCTTTTCTATATCTCTTTCAGGAAATGCCTTTCCCCAACTGGGCCAATTTTTAAAGGCCCTTTGGGAACATCATACCCAGACACCAACCTGAATTTTTAAATGCATGTTTTCATATCTATGTAGTGCCTTTTCAATAATGGAATATTTTATATCTGCTTGAATTTGGTACCATGGGTCTTCTCTTAAGTACTAAGACCTGTGGTTTATGTCTATTTCATGGCCTGAAATTTCCTAAATGAGTCTCTTGGGTTTATGTTATTTGTCTTACCTTTTCCTAAATTACCTGAAATAGAAACTAATTTTCTTTAATAGTTCGAAATATGTAAATTTCTTTGCTTGTAACTAAATCTTATCTACAATAAATGCTTTTTTCTTAAAATACTGATAAATTTAAAACTTTTCACAAAATAAAACAGCATGGTGTTGAATTTACCTTGCATTCTAATTATTTGTTTAAGAAACACACACAAGCTTCAATACATTTTAATAGGCTGCTAAATTCCATTTTCTAGGTTCATATATACTATATAACTAACCCACTACAGGAATAATGTCTTTGCTCCTTTAGCTCATTAAGGAAAAGAAAATTGTAGAGGAACTTATAAAGAAAATAAAACAGCACTAAGAATTACCTAAAATGTGTAATTCACTGTTTGAAGTCTTGTTTTTGGCAATGAACTCCTTATTTGTCAGTTCTTATTTTAACATTTAATTTTCCCAATGTTCAGGCATCCATTCCGTAAGTAAACATTTACATCTTTATTGCTCTGAGTCAATGATTTAGGCACTGTAGTAAAAGGCACAATGCCAGCCATATGTGATCCTAGATGATGGATAAAAAAATGGGTGTATATGATATAATGATGATTATATCTAGTCACTGCTCTATCCATTCATTTACTTTTTGATTTATTCATTTGATATTTTTCTTTAATATTTTATAATTTATATATCATTATATAATTATATATCATATATTGACAAGAGAAAGATAAATAAGGCCCAGTTTATAAAATCAAATTAATAATCTATAAGGAAAAAGTAGATACAAATATAAAAAATAAAACAGCATACCAAATATAGTAATAGATACATACAGAAAGCATTATGAAAGAATAGAGGAAAGGATCTTTTCCTGTATAGAAAAAAAATAAAAGAAAAATTTTCAAGGGAAGAGAAAGAACTTTCAAGGTCTGAAGTATGGCATAAGCAAAGGCAAAGGCACAGAAAAACATGGAATGTAGGAGGAATTATAAACATTTGAGTTTATCTGCAAGGATAAGGAGCAGGAAGTAAATGGTGAGTAAGGTTAGAGATATGGAAAGGACTGGCACATGGAATGGAGATTAGGCATCTGATCTACAAAAATGAAAAACAATTTAAAGTGCTTTAAAAAGGAAATGATGTCATACATTTCCGATTTAGAAGAGTCACTTTGACTGCTATTGTTAGGAAGGAGGTAAGACCTGTTAGGGAATTCCTGCAAAGCAGTCATTATGAAAGATTAAAATGAATTCTAAGAACAAAGTGAGAATTGTTATAAAAATATTGAGGAGACAACATTATTAATCACTTTATTGGGGGGAAGTAACTGAATATAAGGCTGGGTAGATGGTGGTGTTTTCAATGCTGATGGAGGCTGAATGGAGTCACTAGAAGGTGTAATATTTCAGTCTGGATAGATTCTGAATTTATTTAAGGTTTAATGGAGACTTTCAGCAGGCAGTGGAATATATGAACAAGTAGTGAGACTTACAATCATGAGCATATAAGTGGTAAATGAAGTCATGAAAGTAGATGGAATCACCTAGGTGGATAAATATAGGGAAAGAGCAGTGGGAATAGAATCAGTCCAAGGGGGGTAACATCCAAATACAAGGAGTGGGAAAAGGGATAAGTTCTCCAGGAAAAATTGCAGGGTTTTCTAGGAGTTCTTAGGAGGTATATGTGGGATACCAAAGCCTAGATCATAGCGAATTTAACCATATCATTATTTACATGTGTAACAGTATGTTTAATTAGATAAAAGCTGAAAAATGATCAGTGTTTCACTGGTGACCATGTTTTAATGATTTTCAACAGTGTTTCGAAGACAGGAATCACATTTTGAGGGAGACCGGGGAGTAAGGAAGTGAAGATAGTATATTGAATCACTTTGAGAAGTATGAGTGAGGAAGGCAATATAGGGTATATTTAGAGAAAGCATAGATTTAGAGTTATTTCTCTGTATATGAGATTTATTTAGATGCTAATATACTGATGAGCCAGTGGTGAAACACGTAAATAAAAATACAAACCAACAATATCTGGTAAAATAGGAGATATGTAAAAGTATGCTGCAGAAATGGACACACATATACATATACACACACATATAGAGAAAGAGATGGATAGATAGAAAGATATGAGACTAAAGGGAAATATGTAACTGAATGTATATTGGGAAGATGAAGGATGATTGTAGGAACTGAAGAAGATAATGTCTCATGGATTATTTCTGGTAGGTACTAGCACTGTAGTAATCCTTAGACAACATTATGAAGCTTTTTTTGACCAACTATCCACACCTTCACTAACAAAATATACTTTATATGTCTTTATGGAAGATGAGAAAAAAATAACTAATTTGTTAACACCACAATACATTGAGAATTCACAGTGTGCTTCATCAGGCTTTTACAATCAGTGTGCTTACTGATAGAATGGATAAAGAACATTCTAGAAAAGGGTGCTTCATACAAAAAGGAAAAAAAGACATATCTCAAGTGCAGAGTTAGATCTTTCCCACAGATAAGAAAGGCTAAAATAATGATAACTGCATTTACATTTTAGTATGATGACTATTGTAGCAGCATAAAGAACATATTGGAGATAGGTCTACTATAAAAAAATGCCTTACATACAAAGGAGTCCCCTTAATGTTGGTGAGTTCTCAACTGAAATTTTACCACCAGAAGGGAATGGCATGTTGTATTCAAAGGACTTCCAATCAAGGATACTCTATCTTGCTAGATTATCACTGAAAGTTGAAGGAATGATAAACAGCTCTGTAGACAAACAAAAGTTAAAATGCTCCATAACCATGAAGCCAGTTTTACCAGATATACTAAAAGAAGTTCTACAGAATAATAAAAAAAAAAACCCTACTTAAAAATAAGATATCAAAATATAAAACATGGGGAGCAGTGTAAAATGTGGGTGCTTAGAATGAGCTCAAGACTAATTGACTTTGAAGTAAAAACAGGTTCAAACATTTATGTAAACCCCAGGGTAACCTCTAAATATAACTCTGGGGAAATAACTAAGAAGAAAATAAAAAGGGAAACCAATCACAACATAATTGCTTTCAAATCACCTAAGAAGGGAAAGAGAACAAAATTACTGTCTGAAACAACACTCAGAAAACAATTAAGAGAATTTCAAAATATATCAATAATCATCCTAAATGTTAATGGATTGAATTCACCAAACAAAAGCCATGGAGTGACTAAATAGATTTTAAAAAACATTACTGAACTTTCTGCTGCATTCAGGAGATTCATCTATGTACAGTAGATAAACATAGGCTCAAAGTGAATGATTGGAAGTCAATCTCACATTAAAGGGAAAACAAACAAAATAATGTAGAGGCAGCTGTAGTTACAGTAGATAGATTCCAGTTATGAAGATAACAAAATATAGGGATGGACATTATTTAATAATAAAGGTATTAATTCAGCAAGAAGACATAATGCTTACTAATATATATGCACAAAATGAAAGTGCATCAAAATATATAAACCTATCATTAACAGAGCTAAAGGGAGACATTAACAGAAACATAATAAGAGTAGGAGACTTCAACACCCCACTTACAATAATCGACAGACCAACCTAGCAAAAGGGAAACAACAGTTTTGAGTTAAAATTAGAATAGATTATTTTAATAGACATATCCCAAACACTTCATTCAATGATAGAATTCACATTTTTCTCAATTGTTCATGGAACATTCTCAAGGATAGATCATATGTTGAGTTATTAGATATGTTTCAATACATCTACAAAGATTTAAATCATACCAAGCATCTTCTTCAAATGCAATAGCTTAAAACCAGAAATCAATCACAGAAAGAAAGCTGAAGATTGCAAAATATATATAGGTTAAACAATGTACTTCTGACTGATCTTGGGTAAAGAGGAAATCAAAGGAGAATTTAAAAAGCACTTTAAGACAGATGAGAATAAAGACATGAGCTACCAGAACTTATGGGATGTCACAAAAGCAGTGCTCAGAGGGACATCTATTGCAATCCAAGTCTACCTAAAGAAACAAGAAGAATTACAAATAAAAGTCAAACCCTACACCTAAAACAACTAGAAAAGAGAACAATTGAAGTCAAAAGGCAATAGAAGAAAGAAAATAATGCTATTTGAGTAGATAAGTGAAATGGAAATTAGAAAGTCAGCTCAGAAGATTAATGAACTCAAAAGCTGGTTCTTTAGCAAAATAAAATTGACAAAGTTTTGACTAGGCCCACTAAGAAAAAAAGAGAAAACTTTAATAACTAGAGTCATAAATAAAAAGAAAGATATTATCATAGAGAACCCAGAAATACAAAGCATCCAAAGAGACTATTATGAACAGTCAATAAATTAGACAAATTAGAGGACATGAAAACATTTTCTTAATCATATAGCCTATCAAAATTGAATCAGGAAGAAATGAAAAACCAGAACAAACTTATTACAAGTAGGAAATATTGAAAAAGCAATCAAAATTTCCCTAAAATAAAAGCTCAGGAACAGATGGCTCTACCATTGAATTTTACCAAAACTTCATGGAAGCACTAACATCACTTCTTGTCAAACGCTTCCAAAAGAATTGAAGAACAGGAAACAATTTCAAACGATTGCTATGAGACCAACATTGCACTGATAGCAAAATAAGACAAGGACATAACAAAAAAAGAAATTTACGACAAATATTTCTGATGAACATAGATACAAAAATCCTGAAAAAAATATCTAAATGAATTCAATAACACACCAAAAGGATCATCTATCATGAGTAAATGGAATTTATCCTGGGGAAGCAAGGATGGTACTATATACAAAAACATGTTAGTAAAATATACCACATCAGCAGAAGGAAGAAAAATGAATCACATGATCATATTAATTGATGCAGAAAAAACATTTGACAAGATTCAACACCCAATTATTATAATACTAACATTAAAGTAGGGATAGAAGGAATGTGACTTAACATAATAAAGGTTATATAAGATAAACTCACAGCCAAAATCATACATGATGGTGAAAGAATGCATTATCTCTAAGATCTGGAGTGAGAGAAGGATGTCCACTTTCACTATTGCTATTCAACATCATATTTAAGGTTTTAGTTAGAACAATGAGGCAAAAAGAAGCAATAAAAATAATCAAAATTTGAAAAGGAGATGTAAAACTATTTGCACATAGTATGATAATATATGTAAACAAACCTGAACACACCACTAAAAAAGTAATAGAATTAATAAATGAGTACAGTAAAGTTGCAGGTTATAACATTTATATACAAATATCTTTTGCATTTTTATAAGCAAACAGTGGAATAGAATGATATTAAGAATACTACCTCATTTACGAAAGAAAGAAAACTAAAAGCTTTGCAATATACTTAACAAAGGAGGTAAAAGTTTTGTACAATGAAAGTTATAACATTCTTAAAAGAAATAGAGAAAGATACAAAAAGATAGAAAGATAGTTATTTGATGCTCGTGTTTAAGAGGAATTAGTATAGTATCATCAAAATGACCATCTATCTAAAGTAATATATAGGTTTAATGCAATCTGTATCAAAATTACACTGGTATTATGTAAAGAAATAGAACACAAATTTCAATATTTCTGGAATCACAAAAATAAAACTCAAATAACCAAATCAGTCATGAGAAAAGAGAACAATAGTAAAGATATTACACTCCCATACCTTGAGCTACACTACAAAGTAATAATGATCAAAATTCTATGGTACTGGATTAAAAACAAAGACACAATTCAGTGGAACAATTTATTCACATGTATATCATCAGTTAACTTGTTATGAAGAAGCCAAGAGCATAGGACGGAGTCAAGAAATTACTTTCGAAAGATAATGTTGGGAAAACAGGATAGCCATATGCAAAAGAATGAATTTAGACCACTCTCTAACACCACAGACAAAAACTAATTCAAAATGAATAATAGACTTGGATATAAAGCTGGAAACTGGAAAATGCTTAGAATAAACAGTCAATATGTTACATGACATTGGCCTTAGATATCTTTGAGTACTCAATTCCAGTTGCAAGGCAAACAAAACAAAATATAAACAGTGACGACATTAAACTAAAAAGCTTTTGCACAGCAAAGCAACTATCTCCAAAAACGAAAAGATATTTTGCAGAATGGGAGAAGTTTTTGCACATCATACATTGGACAAGGGCTTCATATCTAAAATATACAAGAACTCATAAATATCAACAAAAGGAAAACAAAGAACTCAATAAAAAATGGACAGATCAGAATAGACACTTCCAAAGAAGACACACAGATGACCAATATTCATATGAAAAGATAATTCTCTTCTCCTGTTATTAGGAAATGTAAATCAAACAACAATGAGCTACGACCTTATACCTGTGAGAATGGCTATTATCCATCCAAAAGACTGGAAATAGTAAATGTTGGTTAGGCTGTGGAGCAACAGGAATGCTTTTACAGTGTTGGTGGAAGTATACATTAGTGCACCCTTTATGGAAAGCAGTATGGAGAGGTCTCAGCACACTGAGAACGGAAATTCTGTATTATCTCAATATTCCACCTCTGGCTATTTACCCCCAAAATATAAGAATACTGATTCATAGAGATACATGTACTCTGTGTTTACTGAAGCATTGCTTACAAATGTCAAGAAATGGAAATTGCCTACATGCCCTTTGACAGATGAGTGTATCAACAAAATGTAATATAGACAGTTGAATACTACAAAGCCTAAAAAAAATTAAAAAGATAAAATCCTGTCATTTTCAACAACTTGAATGGAACTAGAGTAGATTATGCTAAGTGAAATAAGTCAGAAGGAGAAATGTAATTACAGAAGGATTCCACTCACATGTGGAATATAAAGAAATAAAGTAAATGAACAGACAAAACAAAAAACAACAATTGCACAGTGATAAGAGAACTGAGGTTACCAGACAGGGAGGAGATGTGGGGCTGGATCAATTGGTGGGTGGGTTTAATGAACAGTGGTATAAGACTATTGGCAATTTAGCAATGGGCCTTGTGTATTATTACATATTTTATCACTAGTGAATCTGCACATCTAAACTTATACTGTCTTGTAAGTCAAAGTTACTTCATTACTTTGTTTTAAAAAACGAAAAGTGTGTGTTTAAAAGTCTTCCCCCAACACACCCATACAAATGTTTATTGCAATATTAAGAAAGAAGATGAGGTAGATCTGAAATAAGACAGTAGTAACTGGAATACATTCATTCAATAATTATTTCTTGCCAGCCTATTTTTTTTCAGGCATTGAGTTAGTCATTTTAGAAAAGCATCTATCTCTCCCTTTATATGTGTGTATATGTTTGCACACTGCTACATTTATATAAATACAAATATAAATAGGTAAATCATTGTAGTTACTTAATTAGCTTTCTATAGGCTTCAGTTATTCTCCATGTGTTTTCTCATGCTAGGTCCCAAGATGAGGTAGCTTTTCTCTCTGCCATCTGCCATGAGAACACAAAGAAAAGTAATTCTCATTCCTACTCTCATTCGCTAAACATATGCTAAAAATAGTCCACTAGTTTCAGTTACATTTTAACTGTACTCTCTTTACATCTCTTGATTCATGCCTTCTCCCTAGAAGCAAGAAATGACAGAAATATGAAAGCTGGCAGAATCTCATGGTTCTTCATAAGCTTCTGCTTGAATGTGAGGTGTACAATCTATTGATTAGGGTAGTCTTCCTCATGTGTATGCATGATTTATAGAGCAGAGATATTAAAACTTGTATCATCTGCTATGGGATGGGCACTGATTCATCAGAATGGATTCACTGGAATGAGATCCTAGTGGCTTCTTGCTGTGATCCATGTTATTACATTAATTGCTGCTATGAGTGAGATAGAAGAGGAACAAAAGGAGTGGCCAAGAGAGCCAGACAATGGGAATTTACATGTTGGTAAAAAGTGGCAGTTTGAATATGGTGATAAGGAAAAATAAATATTTGTGATTTATGGTTTGGGTGATGATTTGGTGGAGTGATATAGAATAGGAAAGAGACAATACATGATGAAAGTAACTGTGAGAAAGGTAATTAGCTCTGACTGCGTATTAAGTAGATATGAACTAAAGTTCCATTGTAATTATGTCAGTCAGACTTCAGAGTATTCTTCTCTGAGATAAGTTGTACATTATATAATTGCCCAGAACATAGGTCACTAAGCTACAAAATGCAGACAACATGAAAGAAAAGATTGATATATTTGTACAAATGAAAGATATAATTTATGAACAGAAAATATTTATTTTCTGTTCCCTCCTGGATCTCATCTTGACAACCTTATGCCTTAGCTGACATGTACTTTAGCCATTTTAATCACTTGAGCTACAAGGGTGTACCCTATTGAGTATTTTCAAAACCTCATAATAAAAGTCACACAATACATGAAGAACGTAATATATAGGGCAGGCAAGCGCACAATTCTTTAACTATATAATGAGCATGCAACCTAATAAGCAAAGTACCACCAACAAAGCATCAGAAATAAGCATAAAAATTATAAATGTTCATAAAACTTCAGAATGATTCCCAGTCTCACAATACATTAATGCGACTTATAAAATATTTTGCTTATCAAATGACACATATAAAACCGTATGTGGAGATGATAAAAAGTTTTTCAGACAAGCAAAAGTTAAAGAAATTTCTTATCACAAAACAAGTTCTACAAAAAATACTAAAGGAAGTCCTATAAAGTATAAATAAACCCCACTTTAAAAGATTAAGACAACAAAATGTAAAAAAGTGGGGATGAAGAAAGGTGAACGAAAATGTGGATGGTTAGAATGAGTGTCAAATTAATCTGTTCTCAAATAAAAATAGCAAAAAAAACATGGAATTTCAATGACAACCTTTAATACAAACACAAAACATTTCTCCAGGGAAAA
The DNA here is from genome assembly GCA_004363575.1 of Solenodon paradoxus. Taxonomy (NCBI): domain Eukaryota; kingdom Metazoa; phylum Chordata; class Mammalia; order Eulipotyphla; family Solenodontidae; genus Solenodon; species Solenodon paradoxus. The sequence goes on along the minus strand of RJWH01002254.1, from coordinate 93,012 downwards.
AGCAAAGACGAAAACAAACAGAGAAACTAATAAAAACACTCAACCCACTTAAGAAGAGAAAGAAGAACAAAGGTAATTTCTGTAAAAACACTCAGAAGATAAATTATCAAATGGCAATAAAAAACTACATATCGATAATCACTCTAAATGATAATTAAACTTACAAACCAAACAACACAGAGTGGCCAAACAGATTAAGAAGCATAACTCAGTCTTTTACTGCATTCGGGAAATGCACTTTCTTTCAAAAGATAAATATAGGCTTAAAGTTAATGACTGGAAGACAATCCTACATTGAATGGCAAACAAAAAATGTAAGGAATAGCTATATTTATTATAAAAGATAAAATAGACTTCCAACTAAAAAGTATAGCAAAATACAGAGATGGACATTATAAAATGATTAAGGGTCAACCCAGCAAAAAGACATAATGTTCATTAACATATATATACCAAATGAAGGAGCATCAAAATATGTTATGAGAACTGATGAGAGATATCAACAGAAACACAATAATAGTGGGAGACTTCAACACCATACTTCCAACATTAATAGACAGCTCAACCAGGCAGAAAATTAGCAGGGAAACAGCAGCATTGAATGATCATTTGGAACTGTTAGGTCTAATAGACATATACTGAACCCTTATTCCAGCGACTACAGATTTCACTTTCTTCTCAAGTACACATGGAACATTTTCAAGGATAGATGATATGCTAGGACACAAAACATGTCTCAATAAATTTACAATGATTGCAAATGTAACAAGCATCTTCTCTGGCCACAATGACTTAAAACTAGAAATTAACCACAAAAAAGATGCAAGATGACCCCGAATTAATTAGAGACTAAATAACATGCTTCTGAAAGAATCTTGGGTAAAAGAGGGAAGCAAAGAACTTAATAAATACTTAGATACAGATAAGAATGAAGACATGAGCTACCAGAAACTATGGGATGCAGCAACAGCAGTACTAAGAGGAAAGTTCATTGAAATCCATTCCACTTCAAGAAACAAGAAAAATCACAAATAAACCATCTAAACCTACATTGAAAGCAACTAGAGAGAGAATAGTTAAAATCAACAAAAGGAAATAGTGGTAAACCTGTTGTGCTAGACACAAAGTTACTATTATGTGTGCCTTAAAACAAGTCAACATTAAAAAGTAATTTTCCTTCAATAAAAATCTAATTCAACAAAATAAAAAAAATGCAAAGTTTAAAACTCATTAAGTATAATTATATTTTAAAAATAAGTAGAAGAAAGGAAATAATAAAAACGAGCAGAAACAAATAAAATAGAAAACAAAAAGATAATCCAAAAGATCAATGAAACAAAAGCATGGTTCTTTGAATGAAATAAACAAAATTGACAAACCATTGGCTAGACTCATAGAGAAAAAAGAGAAAATTGTCATAATTAGAATCATAAATGAAAGGGGAGAAGTTACAAGAGATACCACAGAAGTACAAAACATCAAAAAAGACAACTATGAACAGCTCTATGCCAGTAGAGTGGATAACTCCAAGGACTTGGATGGATTTTTTAGAAAAACACAGTCTACTAGACTGAACCTGGAAGAATTGGAAAACCTGAACAGAATAATCACAAGCAAGGAAATTAAAGGGAAAATCAAAAGTCTCTGTGAAAATAAAAGTCCAGGACCTGATGGCTTTTCTAATGAGTTTTACCAAATCTTCAAAGACTTGATAGATATTATTCTCAAACTCTTTCAAAATATCAAAGAACAGGGAACACTTCCAAACAGTTTCTATAAGGCTAATATCACACAAAAGTTGATAGACACGTAAGTAAGAAAGAAAATTACAGATCAATATTTCTAATGAACATAGATGCAAAATTCTAACAAAATATTAGTTAAGTAAATTCAACGATGTATCAAAAGAATCATCCATCATGACTAAGTGGGATATCCCAGGGATGAAAAAACGGTTTAACATATATAAGTAATGTAATATGCAATATAATGTAATACAATAACAACAAGAGGAAGGAGAAAAACCACATGATCATATCAATAGATGCAGACAAAGCTTTAGAAAAGGTCCAACATCCATTTATAATAAAGCCCTGCATAAAATGGGATAGCCAGTACATACCTCAACACATTAAATAACACATTGGGTATCATATGTTTGACCACCTTGTACTATTTAGGGTATCAAATTCCTCCACCTGTGGGGTGAGTAGGTGGTGATCAAAACAGGAACATACCAATCATTTAAACCCATCTCCATGGCATACCCATGTAAAGCAAGACTTTTTGATCATAACCATTTCTATATCTACTGATTTCAGGCTAATATTTCAACTGTATGATATCCGAGATGTAATGACAATGAAATGTCAACATTAAAAGAATAAGTGAGGAGAAACTCTTCTAGGACCAGACCAAGGTTGATGATGGACACAAGAATCATACCTTCAGTTTTTTTTATTTGGCCAAAATATTTTACAGACTTCCTTGATAACCTTAAAAGAAACAGGCTCATTAAATAGATTAATTTTATTTAATATCACTATTTTATGGAGCTGTGTATGGAACAGTTCCTTGAAGGCCTTCGAGCTTGTTTAATTCTCATGATCCCAGCTTATTCTCATGAATGTAGCCTTTTACTGCAAGCAACAGTGTTCAGAAGGAGGACGAGTAGAAAAGCCTGGTTGCATTGTGCAGCCTCAAAGCAGGCAGAGGACTGAGATTTGTTAAATTTTGTTAAGCATTAATTTCAAGGATTCCATTATAACTTCCTGTCTTACTGTGAGCCTACTGGATTTGGTAGGGTAAGTACTTACTTAGTATCATTTCCAATAATAATGTTAGAGAAAGTTGTGCAGCTTCCTATTAAAGGTAGGCATAAAGACAGTTCAGAGGTTCTTGTCAGAATTGCAGAGGGTGCTCCCTGGTGGCCTAGTGGTCTAGCATAGCTGGGAGCAGTCCCACATGCATCCCACATACACCCCAAGGTCCCAAGTTCAAACAGGGGGCTGGAGGAACAGCCAATATGAAGAGCTAAATAAAAATAAAGCGTTTCCTCCTCCTTTCTCTTCCTGCCTATTTGCCTACTCCTCTTCATTCCTGCCTGTACCTTTCCTTCAGAAAAAAAGAATTGCATGGTGTTGAAAATAGAGTGGGGTTATCCATTCAGGTGAAATAATATAACACTAGTTTGACAGAATCATCTAGATTTATTTTTTGGAATTGGGAGAAAATTGTGCTAATCTGCAAATGGATTGAGAGAGTACAACATTATGGGTACTGTAGCGATATTGGAGCATTTTTTCTTAAACACAAGCTATGTGGTGAAACAAGAATGTTTAGTATAAACTAACAGGTATTCCAGAAAAAGATGGGTTTTTTTTGCCCTAATTCTGCTATATTGAATTGATATATTGATAATCTTCAGTGTAGAGTACCCAACGTTGAAAATTCTTTTCCTTCAGCACTTTGAATGTATCATACCATTCCTTTCTGGCCTGTAGATTTCACTTGAGAAATCTGCCAATAATCTTACAAGGATTCCTTTGTATGTGAGTCATTTTTCTCTAGCTGCTTTTAAAATTATTTCTTTATCTTATATTTTTGACACTTTGTAACAATGTGTCTAAGTATTGATCTGATTGGATTCTTTGGGACTCTGAGCTTCCTAGGTCTAGACATTTCCTGTATTACTCAAATTATGGGAATTATTACCGATTTCTTCAAATAGTGTTTCTGTTCCATTTTCTCTGTCTTCTTCTGGGATCTCTATGATGCGAATGTTGTTTCTTTTGATATTATACCATAGATCGCAAATAATGTCTTCATTTCTCTTGATTATTTTTCTCTTTGTTGGTTTGCTTGAATGCATTTCTCTTCCCTATATTCTAGCCCACTGATTCTATTGGAGGGTTCATCCATCCTATTACTGTGTTCCTCTATTAAATTCTTTAGTTCAGCTATAGTATTCTTCATTTCTTTGACATCTTGCTTCATTTCTTCTCTTTCTTTCTTGATGTTCACTTTTACTTCCTCTATTGTTTTATGGATTCCCATGACTGTTTTGATCACTGTTACCCTAAATTCATCTTCAGGTTGTTTGCATATATCTACTGTATTCAAAATTTCCCCTGGGTTTTTATTAGATCCATCATTTCACATATATTTATCTGTGCACTTTCTCTGTTCAGCATTCTATTTATATTTCTGTGGGTTTGGTTTCCCTGCAGTGATGGTCTTTTGTAGGATATTGACTCACACCAAATAAGTCCAGATCTTGGTTTGAATGCTGGGATTTCTTGAATTTTATGGCACTGGTTGAATTTATTGAAGTTTTTATGTGGATCCTGAATTGGGGTCTGATAGTTCAGGTTATGGGGTTGGAGGTTGTGTGGGTGATTGAGAGCTTTCTCCCATTGTCCCAGGTCTGAATGGTAGCAACCACCTGTTCACTGACCCAATCAGCAATTGATCTGCAGTTTTGTCTTCACCCACAGGAGGGCGCTAGTGTAGTAGTGTAGAGTAGCTGTTAAAACTTCCTCCTTCTGGAAAACTTCCTTTTTTTCCTCTAAGCCTGGGGGTGAGATTTCCAGTGTCTTGTGTCTCCTGAGCAATATGATGGGAAGGGTTGGGACTTGGGAATTACCATAGCTGCCTTCTGGATATGGTGGTGTCCTGTGTAAATGTCCCTGCAGGGGATCCTACACCTGGGGACAGATCCTCAATCTGCCCTATGTCAAGACCTTCTCCCCAGGGGATTCATATCCCATTCCCACTGGGCAGGCTCTCCGCTGCTTTCTGGGAGGTTTGTTCTGGAGGCTCCAGGCCCTCTTCACAGTCATTTTTTTTTCCCTGAGGCTGGCAATACTGAATGCACAAAGTAGCTCTGAATCTGATGTCTTTGCCTACTATTGTGGTAGTGATTGCTGTCTCTGTCTCTGCAGGTTCTGGACCTGCCCTTCCAAAGCACTTGTGTCAGCAAAAAGAGATACTTCCTAGCTTCTCTGTGGGGAGGAGAACTGCCCAAGATGCCCCTACCAGGTCGCCAACTTGACTCCAAATCTCTCTTAGTGCTTAGTTTATATTTATGGCAACTTATCTATAAATTTTTTAGTAAGAAGTGTAGAATATATTATAAATATAATTCGAGTTTGCTTCCACTTTATTCCTTGCCATTAATGAAGAGAACAGCATACATAACATTGAGAGATTCTGTGTGTTTATCTTCCACAGGGTTTAGTTGAAAATAGATTGTGTGGTTTGTGTAATTGGTTTTATAAAAAGAGAACTGGAACAAGGAAGTTAAGAGAGTGGCAACCTGAAATGTTCAAGTTTCCCTAAGATCACTCTCAGGTTGCAAACTTTAATAAAACTAATACATATAAATTAAACTAGTAAAATTCACAGTTTATATAAGGCAGTATAATCATAGTTGTGCTTTATTACAACAAAATAATAGGGGTTTAAATAAATAGGGGTTAAAATCATCCAAGGGAAGAATAAAAGGCACAATCCAGAATTACTAGGTGTGAATTTCTACTGTCCTTTCCATATGGAGTGTTGTCGATGACACCTGTTCTCTAGTGACATGTGAAAATACAAGAGGAGTATTGTACACAAGGGAAGTTTACCTCAATTTTGGTGTCCAGAGTTTTTACTGGGACTTGGAAATAAACATATGAGTAACCACCTTTTTGGATCATCTTAATCTCCAGTTCCTTCAGAAACTGAGATGTGGTCCAAAGCCACTCAGCAAAAAGCATATTATTTACATTGACAATTTGCATATCTAAAGCCTCCCAGCAGACAAAGCCACTCTTACTGAGCAGGGGACATTCCAGAACTTAGAGGTTTCTTATCTATCAGGGGCCAGGGACAAACTTTGAGCAAGTTTAAACCTTTACTTCAGACTGGTATTCTCTTTCTAACACTAATTCACAATCTTTGATATAATGGGACATGGAATCCCTCACTTGAAGAATGTGAGAGCAGACTGGTCAGTGGTTTCCACATTTAACTTTGAGGAGAATTTGGACATTTATAATTGGATGAAATAGTATTAAAAGCAGAAAAGGAGGAAGCTACTGTACAATGCCTCAATCAAAGTAATTTAAGAAAATTTATGTGAACTTTTATTAAGGTTGAATAGAAGGAAAGCATTTTTTAGTCACTCAGAAGTAGAAAAATCCTTGAAAAATACATGGTTTCTAAGGTTTTTTCAAAGTTTATGCCTGGAAGATAATATAATTTTAAGAATAGTCAATCTGTTGTCATTTGAATATTCTGTATTTTAAAAATAAAGGTATATATATGTATAAAGATATAATATATTTTTCCATTCTAAAGTTATCATGAACACTTCTGATTTCTTCTAGAGCTACATGAAATTACAATGGTTATAGCAATATCATTCTTTGGTTGGTGATATTTAATGCAACAGAAAATGCTTTAAGCCCTTAATGGATAATATCTTGAACCCTATTATGTGTGTTATTTTTCCACTTTTCATATAAGTATTTTGCTTTTAAGTAGATAAGAATCCTCTGTAGTCAGAGTGCAATAAACAAATATGAGTTCTGAATGAGAACTATTACAACATAGTAAATTATTAGAAAATAAAAGCTAAATTTTAACTGTGTATTTTATCATCAACTAAAGATAAAAAGGAATTTAGATTTTATTTATCACATCTCCATTCATGTAACTACTTCATTAGGGAAGTTGGTGCTAGACTCTTGCTCTATCAACTCCTAAGTTTTTTGCATATAATTTAGAATCCCAAGATGTTTTATTTGTAAACTAAGATTTTGACATACTTGTCTCAATCAAAATCAGAAGCTAAAATACCAATATTAAACAAATTAAGAATTCCTTCATCCAAATTTGAAAGATATCCTTAGGATGCCTAGGCTGTCTTAATTTATCTATGTATTAGTTCCAGATTTGAAATTCATGAATGTGATGAATTAGGGTACTATATAAACCCTTTCTCATGAATTTTTGAGGTGCATAATGAGGGGAAAAGCTGTGTCCCCTGGTTTGTGCAATGCTTAACTTTGATTGTTTGGTCTTTTATAGTCTAGCTAAGTGTTAGACATTTACAATCAAAAAATAAAACCCAGAATGTATTTTCCCCCTATTTTGTGAGAAATCATTTCACTGCATCTTAACCACTTGTCAGTGGTTGCTTCACACAGGGCAACTGGATAAGTTCAAGGTCTGCTAAAACTCCTTTTGTATGATTCTGAAATTTTATGCAATTTTCAAGTTTCTTTGCTTCCAAGTACATTTGATTGTATTTCTCTTTCAATTCATTTGACCTTTAAGAACACAAACACAGTCCCAGTTTTGCTGCTTCTATTAAATTACTAGCTATAAAGGAAATGCATTTGCTACTACTGGCAATGATTTCTAAAAAACTGTGCAGCATGGCTATAAGGTCATATAATGTTACTGTGTTTGAAAGGTTGGCTGTGGTATCACTTTGTGCCATAGTCATGATGGATCAGTCTTATTTTGCATCATAGCTAATAGAAATTTGGAGGTGAAAATAGGTAATACCTATGCTATAACCTGGTCTAGTGGTGACTATAATAAAACTATTCCTATGTCTTATAAAATGGAATATTTCACTATAGTGAGAACATTCATTCCAAGTCACTCTGAGTTCTTTCTCCACCTTGTTTGTAGGTAGATGGGATATTACATATGGGTCAATTATTCATTCATAATCTACAAAGACTGTCATCTATTACATTCTCTCTGCAATAAATGAAACTTAAAGCATGAATGTAAAAATAACACGCTCAGGTAATAAAAATTAGAGCAAAAATAAATGAAATTGAAAACAAAAATACCATCCTAATGGTCAATGACTACAAGAGCTCATTCCTTGAGAAAATAAAATTGATACACCCCTAGCTAGACTCACTAAGAAAATGACAGAGAAAACCCATATAACAAAAATCAGAAATGAAAGAGGTGAGATTACAATTGACATCACAGAAATACAGAGGATCATGAGAGACTGTTATCAACACCTATATGCTAACAAATTTGTCAGTCATGGAAAAATGAACAGATTTGTAGGATCCTACAGCCTCCCAGAACTGAACCAAGAGGACCAACAACTTAAATCACAAGCACAGAAATTGAAGTAGTAATGAAAAATCTCCCTAAAAACAAAAGCCCAGGATCAGATGACTTCATTAATGAATTTTATCAAATATTTTAAAAAGAACTAATCCTCTAAACTAATCTCCTTAAACTTTTCCACAAAGTTGAAGAGGAGGAAAAACTCTCAAATAGATTCTATGAAGTCAATATTACTCTAATTCCAAGATTAGAGAAAGACAGCACTAAAACAGACCAATATCCCTAATGAATATACATGCAAAAATCCTCAACAAAATCCTGGGAAATAGAATTCAACAGCACATCAAAAAAATTATACACCACAATCAAATTGGATTTATTCCATGGTCACAAGTTCCAGGTTTGTATGTTACAACATATGCAAATCAACTGATGTGATAAACCTCATCAATAAACTGAAAAGAAAAAAATGATATGACCACCTCAATAGATACAGAAAAAGGATTGACAAGATTCAACACCCATTCATGATAAATACCTTTGCCAAATAGGAATAGAAGGCACATACCTCAACATAATAAAATCAATATATGACAAACTCACAACCAACATCACAATCAACGGTGAAAAATTGACTTTCTCCTAATATCTGGAACAAGACAAGGTTATCCATTATCACCACTACTTTTCAACATAGTTTTGGAAGTCTTAACCAGAGTAGTAAGACAAGAAAAGCACATTAAATAATAGAAAATGGAAAGGAAGAAATAAAATATAATTTTTTGTGGATTATATGACATTATCCATAGAAAACCCTAAAGATTCCACGAAGAGACTGCTAGAAACATTAGGTGAATAAAGCAAAGTGGCAGGATATAAAATCAAAACACAAAAATGTCAGTAACATTCCTATGCATAAATAATGAAGTAATAGAAATAATTCCTTTCACAATAGCACCAAGAAAGATCAAATACCTGGGAATAAACTTAACAAAGAAGGTGAAAGACCAGGTGGTTAGGAGGGGAGAGGAATGGAAAGAGGGGAAAACATGGTGGTAAAGAACACAGGAACCTGGTGGAGGGTGTGGTGTGAAATATAGACTGAAATACAATGTCAATATTAAAAAATGAACTTATTATTATGAAAAAAATAGAAAATAAATGTCAATAATCAAAAAAAATCCTAACCGCTCCCACCATGCTCAAGTGACAATGCTTCTTTGAAAGTAAAATAGTTACACTATCCTTGAATATATTATTAAATAAACAATAGAAGCAAAATTCTTTGTGAAAAGCTCCATACTTCAATATTTTAATTTCTACCAAGTTATTTCACATTATCAGGAAGTTCTGTGTGTTCTTCAAATAGTATTATAAAAAGCTTATAGTTCAGCTAAAGTCATCACAGTAATTAAAATGCATAGTACATTTTGGGTTCATTTTGAATATGGGAGATTTTTCAACCAACCTAAAGTAAAACAAACCAATTAGGAAAACATCTGGAAAAATTAAATATTAGGAAATGGCAGGTATGAATCTGAACCTTTAACATTGCCAGAGCATCCAGTGGTTCTCAGACAGATCTGCTTTCAGGGTTAAATAATATTTAGCCCTTTAAATAGATTAGTGTTTCTCAATCCTGGATAAGAAATACAATCAACTGTGCAAATTAAAATAAACACTGATGCCCAAGCCCCAACACAGATATCGTGTTTTAATTAAACAGTTGTGGAGTCCAGACACTGGCATTTTAAAAAGTTCTTCAGACAGATTTAATGTGTAGATAGGATTCATTACTCTGACTTGATGTACTTATGATCAAATTTCCTTTTTCCCCAATATGCATCAGTAATAAATTACATCTTCTATTTTCCTTGATTCTAGAAACTATGTCTGCCATGTATCTATACAGTGCATGTGGTCTTTTAGACTATATTAATAAAACAATGTAAAATATTTACCAGATCTTTCTAAAAATGTCACCAAAATGTTAACATTATCAAGTATCCTTGTATGTTGACAATAAGTGCTTTTTTCTTTAGAGTTTCCTTTAAAGATTTTTTTTTTGGACTTTCAAAATCAGAGAGAGAGAGGCATCAAATAATTTTAATCAAGTAGATGTTTTTAGAGCTCTGTTGTAATTGGAATAGGGATGAAGCAGGAATAGAGGGAATAATGAGCATGAAGGGCAGATCAGGGTCACCCATATCTCCAGGCTGAGTGGAACATGGTAGCAAGCCATTTTGTTTAATTAATAAATAAATTAGTGGGAGGATGAATGAACATCGGACCTGGAGAACTGGTCAAAGGGGAAAACCTGTTACAAAAGCTTAGATGTAGGAAGCTTCACGTGAGGAAAATGTTGAGATAGAACCATACATCCACATGGGTGTACCTTATAGAATTAGAAAGCTCTTTTGTTGAGAAGCCCTAGAAACAATGAAATGAGAAGTTTGAAGTGGCATCACCTTATTGACAGGTATCATGGAGGATAGAGATGAGCTAAGGTGGAGATAGGTGCCGAAGTCCTTTAGGGAAATGAAGGAGTGTCCGATACATAGAGGTGACTAGAGAAAGCAATGAAGAACGTGATGGGCAATTGGTCAAAAAAACACATTGCAGACAGAGGGAGTCTTAAGACTTATTATATAATGTGTATGAAAACAGTCTGTTAACTCTGAGGGGTAGAGCATGGATATTGTGTAAACACGTGCTAAGGTGATCACATTTGAGCTAATGACAATTAAGTAAATTTATTTATTTATTCACAAATACAGATGCTTCTTTAACTGAGAATGTAAAAGAACTGTTTTAATTAGAGACCTAAGAGAAATTTTAATTAGAGAAAAATTTAGTTTTTCCTGGTACATTGCACTGGCAGTTAAATCTACCTTTAATATTATACCTGGTATTACAGTTGTTGTTTTTTTTTTGTAAACTGTAAGTTTCAGTTTTACACTCAAAAGGGAAGGAGAACATTTGTGCAAAGGCAGGTGCGAATATAAAAATGTCCTCTGTAGAGAACTCTATGAGGACTGATCATAAGGTCTTCACGTAGAGAGGATTCTGTAGGTAAAACCTCAGATTCAGGGGCAAAGAAGACAGCATTTATATTTGCAAAAACTGAAAGCTCTAAACAAACACACTCATTATGAAACAGCATTAAGTATGTCATTTCCATTATTTAAGTATATATAGTACTCTTGGCTGATGAAAGATGAGATCCAAGAAAAGTGAAGTTATTAGAATTTTGCTTTTATTATGTCCTAGACTTCAGCTATAGGTTTCCCTTTTCATTGAAAAGAGGATGACATTGTCATTCATCCAATAGAACTTTTTATTCAGCAATAGAGACAGATTCCCAGCCTCTTTTACATCCCTGCAGTCATTTTACTGCTATTCCACTCTCTTCAGGGAGCTCCTACTTTTGTAGACTCCTATGCTCTTTGAATATATCTACAAAAATGGAAAAAATATTTTTTCCTTACTAAGGTATAATGAGAATTAAAGAAAGAACTAGATGACAATACTTCCAATGCTACCGGATTTATTTATTAAAAATTTACTATTTCATAAAAAAGTTAAAGATTTAAGAAACAAGATCAGCTACTCTAATTCTGGAGTCTTCCCTCATTTTTATGAGGCCAATGAGTTACTTCTAAATTTCCCAAATAATGATTTCTTACTTGCCTTCACTGTGTATGTTATCTATCTGATTAAATAAATGAAGGAATGAATCGATGTGTGAACATTGTCCCTATGAGTAGTTCATTGCTGCTTTATTCTTTGCTATGACATATAATATTAACTACAAAATTGATGTTGCTACTATGTTAGAGGAACAAAATGGAACCCCTATTCCAAAATCAGTTTGGATGTCAAGACTTATGATTGCTTGAGATTTTCTTTATGATTAGGGTGAGAGAACAGGTTAAATGTTTCCACATAGTAGGTGACATGTATAGTTTAAAGCTCTCATCAATATCAATGAAGGGAACATCTAAGTTTTGTTGTTACATTGAACAGATGTAGGACTCGAAGGGAAGTGAGACATGTGAGATCTTAAAGATGTTTGATGTCAAACATAAAAAAAATGAAATCAGGCTTTATAACAATCAGATACTAACTAAATCAATGCAATTCCTTTTCATCGTAATCTTGACTACAATGCAAAAACTGGATTTTTCCTTAGCTCCTGTATCATTATTCCATATAAGCACTTCAGACTAACCATAGATCAGTAAGTATCATTGGTATGATTATTTCCAATTGCTAGTTGTGACAGGATTACCAGATATCAAAGTTTCTGATCTTATAGTAGTTACCAATGTAAGGAAAGCTAAATCAAAGATAATTTAAGCTAGCGACAAGATTTCCAAAGAAAGTATAATGTTCAAATTATCAGGTAGGAGTCTACTAGCAATTCTAAGAATGAGTTACAAACCTTGAATGAGTTTTCTGTTCCAGTGGTTTAGTCTATGCATTCAAATACTTTCTCCATCCAATCAATGTCAAAATATGAAACAAACTACCAAACCTGTAAATTTTGACAATCAGAAGTCAAGAAATAGGGGGATTTTCTACAAAATATATTGTTGATAAGACCGGATAATGAAACAAAATTGGTCTCTCTGCTTTAAGCACATATAAAGGGAAGATCTACCCAGGTTATAAAGGAATAAAATGTACTGAATAGTATCATAAATTCACTCTCTTAGCCCTTTTTAGCTCTTTGATGAGAGGTGGCAGTCAGGAACTGTAAGCAAGGAGAAATTATGGAGTGCTTATAGAGGGGACAATCTCTACCTTACCAAGAGCATTGTAAGTGTATTACATGTTACAACTTATTTGGTTCCTTAATTCCCTCCAAACTTTTATTTATGTTGTATGCATGGCAAGAAGTCAGGGATATTGACAATGTATAACCTTAATAATGATAGTCATATTAGTAAGAAACCATTAAATTTACTTAAAAAAATGTGTGAATTTGAAAGGCCTATGCTCCTGCAATATATGCATGAATTCTTAGAAGGACAAACTCACACAGTCACCTCCACTTCTACTTGTCTATGTCTGTGAATTCTATACCACATGTACTTTTCTCTGTATTACAGACAATAGAAAAATATGGATGCATGTTGTGGTTTCCTTATACTACTTCTCACTATATGTTATTGCAGATAATGAATTTAAGTGAAACTTAAGTGGAACTGATGAGTTATATGACAGAAAAATACAACAGATCAATTTACAAGATTAAATGTTTCACATTCCTGTTTTAATATTCTTAGTCCATACTAAATTTTTCACATGCTAATGTTTCACATGAAATATCTTTATATTGTTTTTCCTATCTCCTTTTCCATTGACTTACTTCATATTCTTTGAGTTATGCAACTCATTTCTTTGTGTTCATGTTTATTTCTAAACAGTAATCAGACCTCACCTTTCATTTCACAGTAAAATGTTAGGTCATTTTATTAATAAAACAGAGAGAAATCTATGATTGCCTAAGGAGAAGAAATGACTATAATCACTTGAGATTTGAAAGAGGAGATGATTTCAAAGATGTCTGCTACACATAGAAAAAATTATATCCTAAACATTCCTTCTACAAGTTGCATCAACAAGAAGTGGAGGTAATCATATCAATTGATAAGTTCAATAACACATTTATCTACATAATAAAATATTTAGACACTGTCAATCTCCTTACCTCTGATTTATGCTAAAATATTTTAAATATGACCCATAATATCTTGACAAAAATCTATTTCAATAAAGATGATATGCAAATTGTTTTATGAAGTATAGTAACAGAACCTTAATTAATGGACTTGTCCCTTCAGTAGAGGTTACCAAAGAGGTGGGTGTAAGAGCTGGAATCGTGGTTATGGTGAGGAGATGATAGTTCAAAAATTTTTTTTCCTACGTAACTGTTGGATCAAAAGGAAATGAAAAATTAGAGACTGAGTAGAAAAGTTGCAACAACTATAATGACGATAGAACTTTAGGCATATAGTCAAAGTTGCAATCTGAGGCAAAATCATAGCCTTTTTTATTGTTAAAGAAAAATGTGAAAGTCAACAACTAAACAAGTAATAAAAAGGAGATGAAAAATGAGCCAAAAATGAGATGACTAAAGTAATTAAGATAGATAAAACAGAAAGAATTAATTTAATAAAGAAATAAAGCTAACTATATATAGATATATAAAATGTGGTTCTTTGATAGGTTAAAAAACAGAAAATCTCATAATATTGAGACATCAAAATATGAAACTCATAGCCATATAATTTTACTCAGGAGAAATTAAGTATAATCATGTATAATTGAAAATATGATATTTTAAAACCTCATTGAATTGATGATTTTCTAGTTATCTATGTATACCAATATAGGCTAAAGAATTGATTGAAAGTCTTAATAATCAAATTATAATACAATAGATGGCAATATTGCTTCAAAATATTGTTTTGAGAGGTTCAAGACAAATTTTATGTTTCATCAAGACAGATCATTCTATAATTGCATTTTTTGGACATAGAGAAAGAAGACAATTTTTACCAAAATTATGGCAAATTTTAAAAATGGAAAAATATTATTAAAATAAGCGTTAATATAATCAAATTATTAAATAATAAATTATACTAAAAGGAATATATTTTGACAAGTAACATTTATTTCAAAGTTTTGAGAATAGTCCAGTTTCAGAAAATCTACTTCTGGGTTTTGAAATGTCTAGTATAAATTAACTTACTTCTAAATATTAAATCCCTGCTCACACTGTTGGTTTTCTTTGAAGTGTGCTGTCAGTTTTTGCATTCTTTTCCCCTTAGTTCCTTACTGGCAGTTAATATCTCTGTAAACCTCAGTAATTCTGGCTTATGGCCCTTTCAATGACATTTCACATATTGGGAGCCATTTACTTTTTTTGCAGACTTATTTTTCAATCTTATGTTCATTCATTCTGCCTTATGTTTGTCCACTATGAGAGGGGTTTGATAGCTTTTTGAAAATGATAGCTTATTCCATAGGATATCTGAACAGAATCTTAGAGATTACCTAAAATCCCTATTAAACTAAAAAGGAAATGTGGCTTCAGTTTTCCAGATTAAAAAAAGGAGATGACAAGTTTTGATCCTGATGTCTAAAACGTATCATCAACAAATGTTTAAATAAAGAAAAGTCTTTGTGGAAATGGTGTAAAAAAACATGCTAGCTATATGCCAATATCTCTTCTCTCCTTTTTGCAATATTAAACAATCCCCAACTTTCATAGACCACAGGGTTGCTTAGAATATAGTTTACAAATCTCTGCAGCTTTGCATGACTATATGATAGCAACAAAAATGATAGGGCTTCCAACTACTGTCTTTAAAGGACATGCTTAAACATCGTCTAATTAAATGCCCTTATTTCACTGAAGAGAACTTAGATCCCTTTGAGACAGTCATGGAATAAGATATCAGTTGCCAAGATCATTAGCTGAATTGTTGCAAATGTCTTGCACTATGAGGTGGTGTAGATTGGAAATTGGATTCCTAATCTAAAGCCTTGCTAATCAGTTTTGGAACCACCACCTCTGTCAAAAAGAAAGGAACCCAGGCATTTGTTAAAGAAACCAAGCAGATTTTATTCAGGTTACTGCAGTAGGGGACATAGACAAGTATAAATGGAGTTATTTCTAGTCCAAGAAGAGATGACTGGGAATGAGTGGCATCTCCAGCAGAGTCAGGGATGTGAAAAATGAAAAGTACCGGGAGCAAGTGAGCTGATTTTTGAGAACTAGTAGTCAAGGCAGGTGTTGACTCAGAATATATATTACCAGTTTTGGTTAGATGAAACAGGAAATTCTTTTGGCAGCCTTGTGCTTTCTCCAATAGAAACTTAAGAGCTCTGGTTCATTCTAGGGATACAGACTTTAGATACTAGAAATCATGCTACTATGTTTTCAAGTCTCTATGATTGGAGGTTGATGAAGTAATTTCTGCCCAGAGTTTGCAATCTTCACAGGTTTTGTTAAGAGATCTCAAGGAATCTGATTACAGTATGGTCAAGAAGAGAGTCTGTCACCTCCAGATATCTCAAATACGAAAACTAAATTAATTTCAAATTTATTTAATACTATCTCAAATTTTTCAGCATAAACATTACCGATTGTAATGAATAGTGGTTCTTTGCATGGGGTAGTTTATATTAAACACTGATGATGGAAAATATAATAGCAGATGTTAGGAAGAGAATATTTTATACGGAAGTTCTGGTAAGAGATCAAAACTGGGAAAGATTAACATGGAAAACATTGACAAATCTCTGAAGGTAAGTTCCTCGACAAAAGATAAAAATGACTGAGTAAGTGAAAACAGTCAAGGATGAAAACTAGAGGCATAACTACTTTTGGTCAAATATATTGAATTGATTTTCCACTATTGATGATGAGTTTACTCTGCTTGGTTTATCTATCCCCATGCCCTAGCTGTATTGAGATATCATTGAGAAAAACCATTTATCTTTTATGCGGTAAAACGTGATGGCTTATAAACATTGTGAAATGAATATAATTGTGAAATAGTCACCACAACAAATAATAACTCACATACATATAATTTCATTTAACTCATTTAATATAGTTCTCACTTCCTTCTTTTTTTCGGTTTGTTAACAACACTTACGATATACCTTCTTAATAAATTTCAAATATATTGCTGTCATCATCTCACATATTTCAAACTTTGTTCTCCTCTGCCAACTTCTCGTCATGTCACCATTTCCCCTACATTCCCCAGTCCTTGGGAACCTGCATTCTGTTTTCTGCTTCTATAATTTTTTAATGGCTCAGAAGACTGGTTATGTTCAAAAGAGGTAGGGAATGTTTATAGATTCATTTAAGTAGGAGAGCAATGTATCTTATTTTTTTCCAAACCAATTCTCTCCCACTTAATAGGTGAAAAGCTCATTTCTCATTGTTTTTTAATTTTTCTCCATTATGTAATTTGAAGATCTTTTAAAGACTTGTTACCTTGAAGCATCCTTATTTGTTCTGGTTCTTTATATTTCTAAGTACCATGAATCATTGCTTTTCATCTATATGATCCACTTATGCTTATGTGAAAAGTGATAAACACAAAAGAACTATTTTACACTGCATTATAAAGAATTCATAACGTGAAAACCTTTTGTAGCAATGTACTGTAATATTCAAAGATGAAATTTTATACTAACATTATGTTGCATATTTTGATCAAGTATCATATTAACCTTATCTTTTATATGTATTATAGTAGTCAGAGAATTTAACAATATTCAGACACTTAGCCTAAGGTTAGCAGTCTGGGGAGAAAGAAAACCTTGAATATTATCCTAATTGAAGTACTAATATCCATATAAGCCTTCCAACAAAAGATTAAAGGAATGCTAAGAGTAGATATTGAGGCTTCTTGGGAGAAAGCAAATAAACAAAACGCTATAGCAATAGTGTTAACATATTTTCTAACATTGTTGACTCTGGATAACTTTTTATTTCTACCATGTTCAAGGTTCCATGTTTACTTGAGAAAATTAAAACAGGAAGAAATAAAAAGAATGGAGTCATCAGCATTACTTGCAAAATTTGGAGCTCTTTTATCTATGACTGTTCCATTGTTTGTCTCATGGGGTCCCTAAAGAGACACACCAAATTATATTTTGAACATAGAGTCAGAAAAGATAGATTGCCTGTATTATTACTAATCTATTTTTAATAATCTTAAATATCTCCATTCAAATCAATTCAATTAATAGCTTTGGTATTAATGATATGCTACAACTATGCTAGATTCCACATCCAGAATTATTTAAGATAATATCTGTCTGAGCCCCACTTTATATAGAGAATGTAACTTAGGAAAGAGTACATTCAAGAAATGATGCTTGGATTGAACAAAAATGGGTACATAAAAATCATCAAACGTTCAGCTAGGGACAAAAAAAGGCAAGAGATATATGGGAGTATTGAAAAGTTCTTAGTATTAAGGATAGATTCAACAATGAGTTTATGGAAGACAGGTTGGGGAAGAGGTTAAAGAGGCTAAAAAAAAGGTAGAGAGAAGGCAGATAATTTATTCCATGATAAAGAATTTATCCTAACCTTGATACAATAGAGAATTTAAAATAGGAGAACAGTTGAGATGTGTGATTTAGAAATCTGATCCTGACACCATTACAGAATTAGGAACTAGGAGAGCAGAAGAAATTGATGCACGTGGAAGGTATAGAGAGGATATTCACTCTATTAACTCTGTATAAAACCCATAGAGGGGACTTATGTTAGTGTAAAGGTACTCAAAGAATAAAAATCTGAATTCATGTTATGGGCATAAGAATGGAGAAGGAGAAAAGGGTTTGAGACACATGTGGAAAATGACAGAGTCTGGGGTGAGTACTGTTTTATGTTAGATAAAATACAATATTATCCTGTTGAAGAACGCACAAAAGTGAGTATTTACCTTTAGGGAACAAAGAATATAAAAAGGTAGAAAGGCATGGGTACCATCATTTGTTAATATTAGTTATCCGAAGCTTCCCAGATAAAAATTCTAAAACCATCAACTTAAAAAAAGAGAGAATAATTGTGCCAGGTAATTCACGTTGGTTAATATTATGTCCAGTTACCTCTGAATTTTAACAGAAGAATGAAAATAATCATGGGAATGTTTAATACAGTTGAGAGCTACTTGAGATGATTATAGTTTCTAGCACATGACATTGACATGAGCAAATAAATTTAATTGCAAGAAATTTTACATTGATATTTACTAGTTTTATGCACAAATATGAACTCAAAGCATTATATTCATACTATAGAAACTATCTTTTAATGATTTATTATTAAGTACTTGGTACATAAAAATGACTGATGATACTGTAAATATCTGCATAACAATAAGAACTTGTGGAAAGATTTATAGGTGTTTATATTCAGGCACCAGTGGTAGAAAGTTTCTTAATGGAATTTGGAAATACATATTTCTTAAGCCAGCTTTCCTAAAGAGATTCTAGGGTGTAAATTGCATGCAGTAAGTTTATTGGGTAGTGCTCTTGGGAATTATGCTTTGAGGAACTGAGGGAGGAAGACAGGACAGAGGAGGAAGTTAGGTTTTGATATAGTCTCAAGGAAATATTCAAGGAGATAGAAGCACCTCCATGTTTATTATAGCATTAGTTATAATAGCCAAGAATTGGAAAAACTTATGTGCCCATCAGGTAAAGAAGATGTGGTATGTAAGCACAATGGAGTATGACATAGCCCTAAAAATATTAAATCTTGACATTTGTGACAATCTGTATAGAACCAGAGGGGATTATAAACCTCTTTAGAGGAGGATTATTTTAAGTGGAACAAGTCAGAAGAAAAGAGATAAATACTGGATGATATCACTCAAGTGTAATACCATCAAGAAACAAAGTGAATTAACAGAAAGAACAAAAACTAACTCTTGAACATTGACAACAGAAGTAGCATTACCAGAAGGAAAGTGAGTGAGGGTGGGAGCAATGAGTTCAATGGACAGTGGTGGAGGACTAATGGAAATTTGGTGGTGGGTGGTGTGTGTCATCATATATTTGCAGCAGAGTGAACGCACACATGTTAAGTTTATGTTAATTTATAAACCAAAGTTATGTCAAAAAAGGAAACATTTTTAAAAAGGGTAGAAGGCAGGCATTTTTAACAGGTTTATTCAAGATAGCACGAACAACTTTCTTTTTCTTACCTTTCCTATCATGGGTCATCTCACTGTAGAGTTTGTAATGTTCAGCTCTTCCACATTTATAGGAGATGTCCCTAGTTGCATTTGACTTGGAAGTGAAGAGAATTTTACCACATTTGACTAAAGACAATACCAATATACATATTTTAGATGATAAGAGACTGTGGAGTCCAGACTAATTCAGGAGAATCCTAAACTGCAGTTTGAAATCAGAGTCAAACAAAGAATACACTGTCCCTTCTCTTTTCTTGGTTTTTGTGCATATTTTCCTCTTAGAAATCTAGATAGAAATAGTTATTATTGAAGTCTGGATTTGGGTATTTCAAGGACTGCTGTCCAGTAACAAATTCTCAAAATAGTTTTGCATTTGAAAATGCTCCCAATTCGCATGTATGACTTGAAATACTTATTTTTAGACAGCATTTCATTAGGGTATATTTACATACAGTAAAATGTTCACATTTTAAGTGAACAGCTGTATGCAATTTGTTTTTTTGTGTGTGGGGGTGTGGGAAGGAAATAAAACATTACACTGGTTGCTTTTTATTTTATTTTATTTTTTTGCTTTTGTGTATCTGATCAGAGTATGCTCAGCAGGTCTTACTTAGGTGACTGCTGGGCTGTGACTAGGCAACTTCCTAATCTTCCCTTATCTCACTATCTGAGACTCTGTTGATCAGACTTGGTCACAGACCTTTCATCCTCTAGAAGATCACCGTGAGCATTCTCAGACTGGACAATGAACACAAATGAGTACGCGCTTCTTAAGCTTCTGCTGGTGTCACACTGCTAATATCTTATTTGCCTAAGAAAGCAAACTTGACTGAGCTAAGAGTCAACACAACATCCCAGTGAGAGGTGTGAAGATGGTACCTATCAATGCAGTTGCTCTATCTAGCCATGGTGACTTCTTATCTAATAAATGAGCATGAATAAAAACAACACCCTATTTTCACAATACTTTAATGTGCATTGTTTTCAATACAATTCCTATTGAGGAAGTCATAGATTTCTTCTCCATGTGTCAGAAGGAAGTATGCGAAAAAAGGTGACTAGGATCATTTACCCTGAATTTTCATAGCTTTTTTTTTTTAATTCTAAGTCCCACAAAAATCTACAAAAATTAGTCTAGTAATTTGAGTAATTATCACTATCTCTGAAGTATTTGAGCTTCCTCACTTCCCTCTGGGTTCTGTTGAAAGAATGCTGGTAACTTTTCTTTGAGTGTTTATTATTATTTATTTTTATAACTCCTATTGTGCTAAAATACACCTAACATAAAGTTTATCATCTTAACCATTTTAAGTGTACCATTCCGTACTATTAAATGCATGCATGTCACATACAGCCAACACCACTATTCGATCCCATAATTCTCTCTTGAAAAACCGAAATTTTTTACCTATTAAGAATAGCCATTTTCTCCTCCTTGTCCCCAACAACCAACATCATAATTTCTGCTTTTATGATTTTGAAGGTATTTTTTCTTTAATATAACATTAAGTAAAGGTCTAACTTGGTTCTTTAGTGTATGGATATTCAGTTTTCTAGCACCATTTCTTGGAAAGACTCTTATTTCCCCTATTGAACTGTTTTGACATCTTTGTTGAAAATCAATTGACCATAAGTATACAGTTGTCCTTCTGAATTCTCAATTCCATCGCACTCATCTATCCTTATGCCAGTAACACACTGTCTTAATTATTGTAGCACTGGACTATGTTTGAAATTGGACAATTTGAATTCCTCAAATGTGTTTTTTATTATGATTGGCCTTTCTGGGTTCTTCTGAATTTCATGTGACTATTAACATCAACTTGTCAGTTTCTAAAAGAGACTGCTTTGACTTTTGATAGAGTTTATAATGAATCTGTAAATCAGTTTGGAGAGTATCACCATTGTGATGGCTAATTTTATGTGGCAATTTGACTGGATCACGGGGTGCCTGAATATTTGGTTAACATTATTCTGAGTATATCTGCGAGGATATTTTTCACATGAGAGTGACATTTTGAGTTGGTACTCTGAGTAAAGCAGATTGCCCTCATAAAGCAGGTGACCCTCATTCCATCGGTTGCAGGTCTGAATAAAACGAGAGTTAATTTTCCTCAGACAAAAGTGAACCCCTTCTGCTCTAATGCTTTGAGCTGGGACGTCATCTTCTACTGCCTTTAGACTTGCACTGAAAAACTGGTTCTTCTTGTGTCTGGAGCCTGCTGGCTTTTGGTTAATCTTTTCGAATAATTTTCAGAGTGTTTACTGCTTCAGTCTTATGGAAAATCATAACCCTCGTGCCCGCATCAGTGTCCTAGAATCTTTTTGCTTCACTGAGTCATTTTTAGTGTTAAAAATTGGTCTCTTGAACAAGATAAAAGTTAATGAGATGTTCATTATCCGTCTTTTTGCAGAAGAGAAGTGAATACATTTATCCTAATCACCTTTCACTCATATTTTTTTCTTTTCCAGATTTCTTGGTGTCTTATAACTATCTTTCCTCAGTATTCTACATAAAGCCCACTATGCATCATCTTTAATTTCCCAGAGTAACATGGATGGAAAGACTAGTTTGTGTTTTTGTTTGTTTGTTCATCATTTTCTGAAGTTTCGGGTAGCGATAATTGCTTTAAACTGAAATTTATGTTTAGAAAGGTCTTAGTCAATTCAGCTGGCAGAAATTGTTCATATTTAACTTTTTTCTTCAGTTCCCCCCAAAAAGTTTATATTACTTCTATCCGCACTCACATAATTTTTATATGCTCTTCATTTGTTCAATTCTCTCTCTAGGTGACCCTGAAAATCCACTTTTCCCCTCCTATTTTTCAGAATAAAGCAGTTTTCTTTTTATGTATCATGACAAATCTTCACTGATGCTCAGATTTCATATGTAAAATGTTTATTTAAAAATAATTATTTCATTCTTTCACATTAAAACTTTTAGATAATTTTGAATCAAGTTGCCATTTTTCTTAAAAAGTGAAAAACTGGGATTTAGCTTTATAATGCCTTACATTTATGGATACGTTTTCTTGGCAGTTGCCATCCTTATAATCTTAGAACATTTTCTATTTATGTGTCATCCCATGCCTACTTCCTCTAACTCTCCAGAACATTTCTAGTGATCATGTTTGAAGTCATGTCTTTTTGCACATTTTTATTATTTTTCGCCTCTTGGTTAAGTCCAGGATCCAACATTTCTGACTATAAGAGATAGGGATATGTTAGTAACTAGCAGGCAGCTGTCTCTGCTCCCATCCCAAAGAGGACAATGTATTTCTACACACCCCCAGCCCCTTTTCCTCCTGGGATAGAGCTGCTCTCCAATACAAAGGGTTAGCAATGGAGATACCCAACACATGAGATATCACGTAACAGAAAAAGAGATTTTTATCTCATCCAGTTGTTATTTTAAACCTATAGGTTCACGATCTCTCTTGTATTCATACAGGAAATTCTTCCTCATGGATCTTCATCCTCTTTGGTGTAAATTACTCTCAAACTCCTCACCAGCTCCTCTCAGTGCCAGGTTAAATAGACACCTGTGACACTGCTTCTAAGACTGCTTATGCCATTGTTAAGATTTAAAATGATACTACTGCTGCTAATGCACAATAGGGATTCTAGTGCCAGAGTAACTTGCAGAACTTAGTGTGAGCTCTTTATCAAGGCACTGGCTCTATCATGTTTAAACCATACTGTATTTGCAGGCATTACTTTGGGAGTGAAAAAGGAGACAGTAATGAAAACATTCCACAGTACCATACTCTCTTGTTCTCTCTTACAAAGTTTCTTTTGAATTGATACATATTTTGCACATTTTTTTCTTTCAGTAAAATTTATGGCTAACTTTTCTTCTAGATAGTTCACCTGGCATAATACTTCATTGTTGCTTTATGATGTACTGTATTAAGTACTGGCGATTTTTCACTTTTTTGGTGATTATTACTAATATGTGAAGATTGCTACCTTTTTTGTTATCTTAAAAATATAATTATGTATACAAATGTATATAATATATATTTGTTTTGCATGTATACGTATACATATATACATATTATGAATTGTATGTATTTATGTTGGACTCCTCCAGGTGGTGAACTTATTGTAAGATTATTCTAAATAATAACAGAAAACTGTAAAAATACACATGCACACATATATAGATGGGCAATTGCAAGCACACGCAATTGGCAGAAGGAAATTAAAAATACTTCTGTAGACACTTTGTCATATTAAAGGGCACATAGATTCTCATGGAGGAAACCAGTATTAGAAAGATTAATTAAAAATATCCATCTTTAGGTGTGCCCTGTTTGAGCAGCTGTTAGATCAATCGTCTCAGAAAGAGAAAGTCACATAAACCTCGGTTTGAGCCCAAGTCTCATAAGAGAAGCAACCTGTGTGAACAACTACATAACAAATAAAACAAAGGTGCTTCTTCATCCTTTTTCTTCCTGCCTACCTGCCTACTCTCCTTCATTCCTGCCTGCACCTTTCCTTAAAAAATCCATGACTTGAGTGACTCAGGCAATTTGAAAGGCACAATAAAATAAAATATTGAATGGGTAAAAATGGATTAAATGTAAACTATAAGAAGTTGAGGAATTTTTTTAAAGGAATCAAATACAATTTCTAGAAATAAAATTATAGGCCTTGACAGAAAAAAATTCAATGAATTTTAAATAGACGATTAGGTGCATTTGAAGACTGAGCTGAAAGATGGGTCTGAATATATTATACACAAAGCAACATAGAAATGAAAAAGAAACTATGAGAGATAAGTGATATAAAGAAATCAATGTGAACATATATGAATCAGTCTAACAAAAATGTGCAAAGGTATCATAGAAAAAAGTTTAAAATTTACAAAGTACATAAATGAAGGGCTGTATTAATAGAGAATTATATTATTTCATGAACGAAAGACACAATAAAGATGTCATTATCTCAAATGCAAATAAAAATCTAAATGTGTTTCTCATAAAGTTTAACAGATTGATCTTAAATCAGACAGATGAGTAAATATCTGACACTAGTCAAAAAAGTTTTAGAGTTGAATGAAGTGGAAGGTAAGGTGAGAAATTGTTGAACCAGGTATCTAAATATGTTATAAAGCTTTAGTAATTAAAACAGTATGATATAGCCAGAAGAATGGATTTATGGGTCCAAAAGCAAACCCTTCATGGTAACATATATAAGAAGTCATAGTTTTATAAAACAGCAAAAAAATGATTGGCCAGTCTAGTGGCTTGTGAATTTCTTAAGAGTCAGATTCATATTTTAGGTATTGTGAGCCATATACTCTGAGTCTCAGCTACTCAGTTCTGCTGTTGGAGCACAAAGGTGGCCAGATATAATGCATAAAAGTGTGAAGCGGGCTGTGCTTCAGTAAAATTTTGTTTATAAAAATAGGCAGCTGGTCCATGGACCAAAGTTTGCCAATCTCTGGTCTGTTTAGTAATTTGCTTTCAATATTTGACAGTTTCATTTGGAAAATTATAAGATGAGATTCCCTACCTCATCCTGAACATAAATGCCACATGGATTAGTGGTCTAATCACAGAAAAAAATATTTAGAATGCTTAGGGAAAATACTGGAGACTATCACAGTAGCACAAGTTTCCTTGAAGAAGAAACTATCCCAGAAATTAAAATCTAAAGTAGTAAATTTGGCATTATATTCAAAAGATTTCTATGTGTCTAAATACACCACATGAACTAAGTTTTAAAATAAGATGCAGTTGGTAAGATGACATTTGCAATATACATAACCAACTGATTAGTTAAAAGAATGCTTACATGACACAGATGAATAAAACAAACTTGTCAAAAGAAAAATCCACCAGGCAAACAACATCAAAAGTTAATTTAAGAGCAAGAAATTCAAATGAATAATAATCATATGAAAAGACACAATCTTTAGTAATCAGGTTAATAAAATTCGAAACATGAGATTTTGTTTCATTGTCATAAATCATGGATATGAGGAATTGAACAGTTAAACTTTTTAAGTGTAAGTGCCTACAGACATGTTTGAAAGCAATTTACCAATATTTAGTAATGCTAAAGTTATACACTAATATTCATCAATTTTTAGTATATATTTTAGGGAAACTCTTACATGTATACATATGGAGACATTCAATGATGTTACTGTGACATTGTTTATAGTAGCAAAGAAAAGGGTAAGCTATTTTTTTCATCAACAGAAGAATACTTTGATGGTTAATGAATACATTATTTTCAGACATGTTGATATATATACATATATCAAAAGTATAAAGCTGCATAAAATCTGGCAAAATTGTATCGCAAGATTATTTTATATTACAATGAGAAATGCAAAATACAATGAAATATATTACTATTTTACAGAGTTAGAGAGAGAATAAATGGAAATAAATGTATATTAATTTGGCTGGAAAGAATAACCACAAATTTCAGGACAGTGAATACCTCTTGAGAAAGAATGAGAGAAATGGAATTGGAAAGAAATTCAAAGAGAATATTACCTGCTGTGTGCAATATTTTATTTTCTTAAAAATAACGTCAAATATTTTGACAATTCCTTTATTATAAATGGGAATCACATCTTGTTTTTATAATTTCCTCCATGGATGAATAAATTGATGTCTTAAATGGGGAAAAGAAAAAATACACACATTTACACACATTTATACACACACATGCAAAATACATGTATAGACACATTAGAGATACAGATGAGAAGAGTGAGGATGAAGAATAAAGGTTTGACTATTCAAGGTAAAAGTGTGCAAAGGAAATTTTGAAAATTGAAAAATTTCCTGGCTGCCAGTATATGGTAACCTTTAAAATATTAGTAGCTAATAGACCATGGAGAGCATTATTAAGCAGCAGAGAATTCCATTGAAGATTATTAAATTCAGGTGACAAAGAAGATAGTTGAAATAGTTTCTGTTTTAAAAGATTCTGCAAAATTCAACATGGAGAATCTATTGGAGAGTATGCCTGAACATCGATTCAGCTACTTGGAGCTTTATTTCAGTAATCCCCCAAAGAAACAATGGCCGTATGTTGTAGTTTGGGTTTTGTAATGTCAATGGGATTTGGTGATCAACTGGTGGAAGAAAATAAAAGTATCAAAATGATTCAGAATATTTGTTCTATGCTGTCCACCCCCTTAGTCAAGGAAAATAGGAGAAATTGAAGACCATGATTTCAGTTGGAATATGTTTAGTTTAATGTGAATTTGAGACATGTGAGTGTAAATATCAGGTCATCCTGGAGCTCAATGGAATAGTTTGGGTTGGAGACTGAAAAGTTGTAAGAAATTTCGTAAGTTAAGAAGAAAATGAAGACATAAACATGTAAGCAATGACAAAAGAATATAACATTTCAAGAGAAAAATTCAAATAGTATTGAAATCTAATGAAAGTTGAAATAGAATGAAGACTAAAATATATGGACTGGACTTAGTGACGTGGTTAGTACAGAGAGAGTTACTTTAGCCAGCATAATGGGGACACAGAGCTGGTTGGTCTGATAATTCAGTAAAGTATATATAAATGAAAATTATGAGTTCAATGAATTTTGGAATAGTTTCATCTGAGAAAAGAGATGATTATATCTGGAAAAGGTTGCTGTATCATAATTTATAGAGTATAGTTAATGGGGATTTAAATTGTCTTATAGTTGATATTAGTGGGAAAACTTCGAGTTTCTCACCATTAAGTATAATGTTAGCTGTAGGCTCTTTATAGATAGTATTTATCAAGGAGAGGGAGTTCTTTATTTCCAGTTTACTCAGAGGATTCTTTTTTAATCATAAATGGGTGTAGGTTTTTGTCAAATGCTTTTCCTGTATTTATTGATATAAACATGAGGTTTTCTTTTTCCGTCTATGAATGTGATGGATTATATTAACTGACTGAAAATATTAAACCAACTTTAAACACCAGGTATAAATCCCACTGGGCCATGGTATATAATTCTTTTTATACTTATTTTGGATTTGATTTTTAATATTTTATTAAGGATTTTTGCATCTATGTTCACAAGAGGTACTGATTTGTAGTTTTCTTTTCTTGTAATACCATTGTTTGCTTTGGGCAATCAAATAATGCTAGCCTGATTTAGGCAGTATTCCCTCTGCTTTTAATCACTAAACTATATTGTAGAAATGTTTAGGAGACTTTACTAGTGACCCATTCTGGACTGATACTTTATTTTAGAGATTAATTACTATTCAATTACCATATTCTTCTATTTCATCTTAGGCGAATTTCTCATAATTATATCTTTTAAGTAATTGCTCCTTTTTATCTAGTTTATCAAATTTGTGGTCAAAGAGTTGACCTCAGTATTCCTATACTAGTCTTCTAATTTTCATGGGCTCTGTAGTGAGGACCCTTCATTTGTAGTAATAGTAATCTGTGTCCTCTTTCTTTTTTCTTAGCCTGCAGAGAAGCTTACTGATTTTTTTTTTTTTCAAAGAAAAAGATTTGACATCTATAATTTTCTTGTATCTTGTTTTCAGTTTCCTTATTTCTGTGTATTTTATTGTATCTTTTCTTCAACTTACGTTCATTTTAATTTCTTCTTCTTATTCTAGTATCTGAAAATGAAAACTTAGATGATTTAGTTCATATCTCTTGTCTACCATATGTGTTCAATGCTACAAATTTCTAGGTATTGCTTTCCTGACATCATGCAAATTCTGATAAGTTGAGTGTTTCATTTTCATTTAGTTTAGAATGTTATAAAATTTATATTGATGTTTCTTCTTTGATCATTGTGTTTTTTAGAAGTTTGTCAGGAAAATAGCTATAGTTTTTTGGTCCATATTAGATACTTGATGAATCTTAGCTATAGGCACAGAACCAATATGAAAAAATTACATAAAGTATACATTTTTTAGGTATAGGACATTTACATAGACCTTGATCTATGTAATTCAAGAGCAAAAAGAAGTTTGTTGTTTCATATCTATATACTTAGAGATTTTCCCATTTATATTTCTGTAACTGATTTCTAGTTTAATTCATTTTGGTATGAACAAAGACTTTATATGATTTACTTTTTTATTTAAAAAATTACAACTTTATTCAGGTATTATTAATGCAACATGGAAATCTAAGGAATAAATGTTGAGAATATCTCTATCATCTATCTATTTTATACAATGATTACCATAATAAGGTTAGTTAACAACTCTGTGAAGCACATAATTATGCTATTTTTCCTGTATACCAACTTTCAAGCATATTATACAGTATCAATTATAATCACCATGTTATCCATTAGAGTCCCAGATCTTATTTATCTTATAGCTGGGAGTTTGTACTCTTGACCAACAATTCCCCTATTTCCTCCATCCCCTAGTCCTGGCAAACACCATTCTATTCTCTATTTTTATGTGTTTGGCATTTTTTATATTTTGCATATAAGTGAGAACATAAAGTTGTCTGTGTATGTCTGATTTATTTCACTTATCATAATACCCTTGAGGTACATCCATTTTGTTGCAAAAGGCAAGAGCTCCTTTGTTTCTATGGTTGAACAATATTACACACACACACACACACACACACACACACAGAGGGAGAGGCAGGGGAGAGAATGCTGTGGTATATAATGCAGCAATGCGAAGATCTCTTCAAGAAAATATTTTAAACTCATTGTCAGTTCAGAGATCCCCATTTATTTATTATCATTCATTGGAATTCTTGTAGTTTTCTTAATCATAATCTATGTGACCTTGCCTTCATGTCCACATATTAGAGGAGGAAGGCACCTCTTCAAGTCTTTATAGACTGACTTCACCAGTCAAAACCCTTCATCAGCTGACAGGTCTAGAGATGATGGGTGGTTAGCTCAGTGCTGGTATAGGTTTGAAATCCTAGGATGGGGGTTCTCAGCCTGGTGCTGGGCCATGTTGGCACTCAGGGTTCAGAGATGGCACCATGTAATGTGAGTTCTTGCACACTGCCTGGAAGCCTGAAGCCATAGGGGTTGCCCAAGGTAATAGGGGTTGCTGATGCTATGATATGCCAGAGTCTATGCTTGCTGAGGTCAATCAGGAACGTCCCAAAGAGAGGGGAGCTGGTGGGTGTTGGGGTGAGTTTGGAACCTGGGTTTGGAGGAAACTTCCAGTAGCCTGGTGCCATAGGTTTTGACTTGCAGAAAGGTGGGCCAGAGCCTGGGATCACTGGAACCCATGACCAGGGTCACTGGAGAGTGCTGAAGTAAATTGAAAGCCAGGGTTCATAGGAGTCCTCTAGGAGTCTGGAGCCTAGAAAGCTGCCTGGAGTTTTAGAGGTCATCTGTAGGGTATTCAAGAATGCTCTTCCATGGAAACATCCCGGAACCTTGGTTGATGCTTGGGGCTACTGGAGTAGGCAGACCCTGGGGGAAACTGCTGTTTTGATTCTTTTGAACCCATTGGAGGCTCAGCTGTAGAAGTTGTCTGGAGCTGCAGTCGGTGCCTGAGGCTGGTGGAGTTGTCAGCACTAGGGTAAGCTAGGTTCTGGGATTTTGGGAGTCTACTGGAAGTTGGTGCCAAATGGTACCATTTGGGTTACTAAATCTGCTTGGGGCTGCTGAAGCAAGCTGACTCCAGGGTGAGGACTGGGGTCGGCTGGGTTCCCAGGATCCCACAGGGAGGTCGCTTACAACTGCAGGAGAGCCTGGTGCTGGGGTTGGCTGCCTTTGGAGTCCACAGTGATGTCAAGCACTCATTTTACTCTCCTTTTCCTATAAGGAAGGCGTCTGGGTCCAAGATGCATTGCCTGGACTTGTGAGAAGTTTAATGGGGATAATGTGAATTTGTATGTCCTACCCTCCTCAGTGTATCCTTTCTTATTTATGTGCTCAACTCAGGTGCTGTAATCCTTCACCTGTTATCCTGGGCCCTTGTGAAGTTACTTTCATGCTCAGATAATTGCTTAAATTGGTGTTTCTTGGGGTGTTTGGCTAATGGTCAGAATTCCTATGCCACCATTCTGTTGACATTATTCCTCTATTCTTTCAAATGTGATAAGTTGTGTTTTATGGAGAAGCATGTGATCTTTGTTGATGAATGTTCCATGTAAGCTTGAGAAAAACATATATTTTGTTGTTGCTGGATGAAGTAATCTATAGATGTCAACTTTGTCCGGTTGATTGATGGTGCTGTTGGGTTCGACTATGCTCTTACTGATACTTTGCCTGTTAGATGTGTCTATTTTGACAGAGGGGAGTTGAAATCTAGAGCTATGATAGCAGATTCATATATGTATCCTTACAGGCACATCAGCTTTTCCTCTCATAGTTTCACACTGTTAGCATATGCATTAGAACTGTTTTTTTCTAATTGATCACGATTATTATGCAATATCTTTCTTGACTTGATAACTTTTCTTACTTAGATGATTGCTATCAGAAATTGTTATAGCTAGTTTTGCTTTCTATTGATTTACATTAGCATATTATATTTTCTCAATCTATTTAATTTTAATCTATGTGTCTTTCTATTTAAAGTGGAATTCTGTGGACAACACATAGCTAGGTTGTGTTCTTGATGCACTTTGACAAACTCTGTCTTTTGTTTGGTGCTTTTAGACACTTGACATTCAAAATGATATAATGGAATTAGTAGTTATCCTATTCAGTAATGTTCTCCATTTGCTATCCTTGTTTTTCATTCCTCCTTTTGTCTTCATTCTACTTTCTGACTTTCGTGATTTTTAATTCAACATTTTATATGATTGTTTTTTCTCTTCTTTCTTAGCATATCAACCACACTATTTTAACCTATTTTAATGATTGTCTTCCTTTTCTAATATACACTTGCAACTAATCCAAGTTCACTTTCAAATGACAGCATACTATTTCATGGGTATTGTGAATATTTTCTAATAACGAAATAATTCCCATTCATTTCTCCAGTCTCTTGTATTATTCTGAAATTTATCTCCAGAAATTCAATCATTTCACTATATAAGCATAAAAAACACACATCTATATATCTTGTATATATGTATATAAACATATGCAAATACATTGATGCTATTATTATTTTGAACAAACATGTCAGATCATTTAAAAATAAGAAAAAACATTTTTTAATATTATCTTCATTTATTCTTCCTTTAATGCTCTTCCTTTCATATGTATGATATATGTAGATATACGTTTCTGATTTATATTATTTTCCTTCTCTCTAAGATATTCCCCAATTATGGCAAGGTAGAAAATGTCCTCATTTTGTTTATTTAATAAAGTATTTATTTCTCCTCTTTTGAAGGATAATTTTACAAGGTACAGAAATTTAATTTGATATGTATTTTTTCCCTCACAAAATTTAAATACCCACTCTTGCTTGCCTGAAATCTAAGGGGAAGTTGTATACACTTCTCTTTGTTCCTCTGTAGGCAAAATGTTTTTTCTTCTTGTTTAACTAAGGAGTTTCTGTAGTTTGAAAATGATAAGCATAGGTGTAGTATTTGTTTGTTTGATTTTTGTTTTGTGTATGCATGTGTTTATACTGACCGGTGTTCTCTGATCTTCCTGGATCTGTGGTTTGGTGTCTGTCTGACATTAATTTGGGCAAGTTTTCAGTCACTATTTTTTCAAATATTTCTTTGTTCCTTTCTTTCTTCTTCTCTGGTATTTCTATTACATGAGTTATACCTTTTGTAGTTAGCCCACAGTGTATGGGTATTATGTTGCCCATTTTTCAATCTATGCTTTTTGTTTTTTTAATTTTCAATTGACATATCCTCTACCTTAAAGATTCTTTCCTCAGCTCTGTCCAGTCTACTAAGTCCATTAAAGGAATTCTTTATTTTGGTTATAGTATATTTTATCTCTAGCAGTTTTTTTTGTTCTTTCTTAGGGTTTCCATCTCTGTTTACACTGTCCATCTATTTGTTTTTCATGCTCCCTACTTTACCCATTAGATCTCTTTGCATATTAATATTAGCAATTGCTTTAAATTCTTGGTTTGATATTTCCAACAAAACGTTCATGCCTGTTTTGGTATGTGCTCTGCCTCTATGAGTTGTATTTTTGCTTATTTTCATTTATACCTCAATAAAGCTAAAAAAGAGAAATAAAATATATATACCTTTTTATGTCTTATAATTATTTTCTTGATAGCAAGATATCAAGTGTAAAAGGAACTGCTTTAAATAGATCTTTAGTAATATGACGATGAGGTGAGTTGAGGGAGTGAAAATGTTTTATAGACCTAGGATTAGTTTTCATTGTTTTAGTGATTTTATGCCTCTGGAATGTGAATGTAATGTGTTACCCAATGTTTTCTCCTACTTCAGTGGGATTGCGCAAGATGGCTAGAGTGGGCTGGATTGGGTTCTTTCCCCTCCTCGGGTCAGCGATGCCAAAGCTGGTTAGGCTTTGGTTAACTAGCTTCTCCTGAAATTAGGTTTCATTTAAAAGGAACAGAATGTTTACTTATTTTTCAAAATGATTCCTTTACTCTCCTCTTGTCAGAAGCCCTAGAAGATATTTTTTCTGATATTTACTATGGGAATCTGGTGAATCTTCTGGAGGCGAATCTCCTAGTATTGTGGGACTCTCATTACGGTGTTTCCCTGGAGTTTAAAATTTTCAATTGTCCTCACTGAGTCTCCAGCAATTCATCAATTACAGTTTAGGCTTTTCTACCTGGCACTGGTTCCTGCAGCATTTTACACTTGTGAATCTCTTCTCCCAAGAGCCATCATCGCTGTATTCCATGTTTGTCTTTCGATTCTTGTTGCCAGCAGTTTGTCTGGTATTCTTCACTAATTTATGGACCCAGGAATGATTGTTTATTTTTCAGTCTGTTAAGCTTTTACTTTATTGTTAGGATGAAGAGTGGGAAAATTATAAGCTCCTTACTATGAAACCAGAAGCTTAACAGATACTCCCTTATTATCTTTAAAATGTTTCCCATTTTGTGATTTCATAATTTTGATGACTATTTTACCCATGCTCTTCCATGACAGTTTCCTCAAATTTCAGTATACCACTTAAGCGCTAAAGCCTGAAAATTTTGCATTACTTTGAAGTTTCTAACTGTATAATGTATACACACACATACACCAGTATTTGTGTGTGTATATATACACATGTAAGCAATAATAAGCAAATAGATGTGAACATGTGTACATGTATATTTATTTATATATTAACACATATAAGCCATATATATTTCTAGTATATCTTTGCTGTATAAATTACTATTGTATATATATTTTTTTCCTTATGATAGAGAACTACAGAACAGTACTGTGTGGAATTGCACTGTGCTCTCTTAAAGCACAATCTGCTACTGAATTCTGTGAATTCTGCCTTGCAAATATTTCCTATTTTCTCTCCTCTTCTGCAGTCCCATTGTTGCCATATTATTTTAGGTTTTAGGCTTCTTTCACCTTCCACTTAAATTATTTCAACACATTTTTCAATGTATATTCTGATTTGTAAACCTTTATAGAACAGTGAAATCAAATAGTTTTTTTAAAAAGGAGATAACATAAATTTTTCATATAAGTTATGGGGACCAACACATTGTTTAATGAAAGCATCTTGGTAAGCTAAATAATTTTTTGCTGGGAGGGATAGTAAAAAGTACTTTTGGCATCACAAATAACATTTTTTCATGAATTGACTCTTCCCAACAATATCTGCTAATTACTATGTCCATCTTAGTAACCTTGAATTCCAGTTCCTTAAATCCCGAGATCTTATTTATTGTAAGACATAGAGGTAATTTAATAATAGCTCTTCAAAAAATAATAAAGGGAAAATATCACCATGCTAAATATATACATAGATTAAAAATAAACATTTCAGTGCCAGAAACATTAAACTGAGAAATGTGTAAATTTTAAAAGGGAACTTAGGACTCACCCTTGTAGTTCAGGCAGCTGAGACACTGGAATGTGAACCGCATACAACCCAAAGGCACCGTTTGAGACTCAGGGCTAGGGTGTAAAAACAATGAGCAGCTAAATAAATTAAGATATTTCTTCCTCTTTTCCTTCCTACCTTCAATGAATGCTTCTTCCTCCTCTTTCTCCCTTCCTTCTAAAAAATTAAAATAAAAGGAAGGATGGTGAGAAGAGAAACAGTAGCCACACCTTTCATTCAGAAATGCAAATAGCAGATTTCTCTGAGGTTGTGTGTGTGTGTGTGTGTGTGTGTGTGTGTGTGTGTGTGTGTTGATTTCTCCCACCCTATGGAAAGAAAATTGAGGCTCAGAGGAGTTCAGTGAAATGCTTATTTTATAAATGGTTAAAATAGAAAAGGCACTTCTATCTCAGTGATTTCCAATTCCAGGCTCTACTTGATGCACAATACTGCCTTTATAGATCAAAAAGCATTGTCATTTAATCCCAACAGGGACATTGAATGCCATTCTCTTACTAAACAAAATGAAAAATTGGCACACCTAGTAAGTTTAGAAAAGCATCTTTCTTCATTCTTTCTGTAGGACTAACCACAGAAATGGCATCACTTTCCTTAGGCAGTGAAAACAATACCTGATTCTGTTTGAGACTTGTCAGTCTTAACTCTCCAACCATTTAATAAGCAAGAAAAATCCTTATAACTTGGTCTACACAAGAAATGTATAAATATTTCCCTCTATCTACTCAGAAGTGAATAAAAGTTACAAAGCTTCCTGTAATGTAAGTCCATGTATATTCTTTTAATTTTAAACAAAATTCATAATATTTTTCTGCTTATTTGCAAAAGACCGCATACCTTTTTGACCTATAGCTAATTGAAGCCAAATTCTATCTAAAGAACTACTTAACTATCGGGATTTCTTTTAGTATATTCTTGGATAGTCTTTATGTTGTTTCTAAAGTTTTCTTAGCATTTTTTTCTTTTTCAAGTAAATTATGGGTGCGTCACCAGAAGTGCATGGACAGAGTGTGTATTTTCTTTATTCCCAGTTCTCTAGATGTTGAATCCTGATACAGTGTAATGTACATCATTACAGATGCTCCATTTCCCTGTCTGTGGTCCTTTCTAAACTCAGGTTGTTCCTATGCTATTCATAGAAAAGTCTTTAATAGACTGTTATTTAGAGACATCATCATAGACTAGTGATTAAGGGAGTCTGTTGTGGAATAGGTTGGGATGCAATTCAATCTGTTATTTAGTGGTTGGGCATGTGTTCTAACCATTCTTAACTTGAACTTCATCTTCGAGGTTGAAATAGTGTATGAAACTATTATCTGTAATGAGAATTAAATGAGATAATGTAGGTAAACTTAAATAAATGTCAGCTGCTTCTCAACACATTTCATACTAATGGAAAACCTTTTTCCCTTGTCTTTAGCTTCATTGCCTGGTGCACCTGTTAATTGACTTATACACAACTGCTTTACAGTGTCTTTAGAAACAAGAGTTTTACAATAATAATTGGAATGTTCTTATCCCTCTCTCCCTTCCTTTTATCCTTCTTTCATTTTTATCTTTTCACCAGGAGAAAGAAAAATAAAAGAGGGGAAATCTAAGAAATTCCATCTATTCAAGGAAAGGATTCCTGCTGTGACCCGCATGGCCGGTCAAAAGGGTCCCCAAGAGGCTATAGGAGCCTAAAGACAGACAAGTTACATCTTGAAAAGCCGGGGTCTGGTGGGACACTTCTCTCCTTCTTTGAGACAGTGACCCCCAAGCCTGGTTCCATGATTTATTTTATAGTGCTGGGATACAATGAAGTAATGTAAATAAAATAAAGGAAGAATACAGGCATTCAACTCTACTGCCGTTACTGGGATAACATTGAAGGTTGAGGCTCAGTTGCTTTTTGCTATTTATCTACTTCTTGCTCTGCTGATGATGAGAGCTTCTGTCTTGGGAAACTTTGCAGAAGTGGCCAGAAAGCAGTTCACTTCCTACAATTCCACATGGAAATTGCATCTTATTTTCATATCTAGTAAATTGCAAACAAAATGGAATTGTGATGCTGTAATGGGAAAACCTCAGTTTTCCATCTGTTTGGGGAAAAATGAGTTTTTTCTTATTGTGTATTTCGTGTGTGTGTGTGTGTGTGTGTGTGTGTTTTACTTTCAGTCAGAACACTTCACTTCTGGTACCTCTAATCACCAAATATAAAGAGGATTTCCCTATGCCAATCAATGTTCTGCACTATTGGCTGGATACTTTATAATTCAACTTAATTCTGATGTTATCTACTCATGAATAACATCAGACTCCACCTGTTAAGTAGATGACAGTCACAAGCTCAGGTTGTTACCTGTGCTTTTGAGTGACTGCCTACAGGTTGGAGGATAGACTCTATTAACCCTTTCTTCGGACTCCATTAACTTGTTTGAGTGGTTCACAGAACTCAGGGGACATATATATTAACCATATTATGAAAGGATATGATAAAGGATACAGATGAACAGTCAGATGAAGAAATACACAGAGCAAGGTCTGGGAGAGTTTTTAAGCAGAGAACTTCTGTTCCCATGGAGATGTGGTGAGTCACCTCTTCACTATGGATATGTTCACCAATCTGTAAGCTCACTGAATCCATACTTTTGGGTTTTTATGGAGACTTTGTCGAGTAGCCATGATTGATCATTTGCTTTATTTTAGCCCTTCTCCATTTCAAGAGATTAGAAGGTAGATCTGAAAATTCCAAACTTCTGATCATCTTTCTGATGACTAGCCTTCATCCAGGGACTTATATAATGTTGACTTATTAGAACAAAATTGCTGATCAAATGACTAAACAGGGTTTTAAGAGCCCTGTTTAGGAATTAGGGTCAAAGATCGAATGTTGAAATAAAAGATGCTCCTAGTGCTCTGATCACTTAGGAAATTAGGAGCCCCATATTATGAAGCAGGGACAGAGGATATTATAGATGTATAATGTTTCTTATAAATTACACAGCACAGATGTCCAGCTGACTCAGTCATTGGAAATTTAAATATCTGTAGTCTATAACAAAAGAAGTAGATTATAGTATGCTTGAGTTCTTCTAGACATAGTTTAATTTAGATAAATTTATAAGCAGATTGTATCCAGGAGTTTGGTGTAATGTAAAGGAGATTTTAGATGAAAGTTGGTTTTAACCGGATGCTTGAATAATAATTGTGAGTTCCATCACAGTATCAATAAATCCGTTCAATGAGAAGGCCACCTCCCTAAGCCATGACCTTGTCTCTACACTTTGTGTTCATTGACAACACATCAAAATTTAATCATAATTCTTTGTTTAAAGAATTAGAATTTTTCATAATACCCAATATTACTACTCAGAGTCCTTCATAGATTTTTGTTTGTTTTATGAATTGGATTGCAAAAGAAGGAAAATTAACAGTTACTTGATCTTGCTAATTTATTAAAATCACTTAAACTAATGAGGCCCTGGAATAGTTCATAATTAAAACCATAGACTTTACAACATATTTGCTGCCTTTTATAGAATACCAGAAAAAGAAATCTATAGACCGAGTGTCTCTGGGTCCCACATTTGTTGCTGAAGATGGGTGTTGGCCTTTAGTGTTTAGCCATTTCCCATGGTTTTAACATTTTTGGTTAGTTTTATTTCCCTAGCCTTGGGGCTAGACCCAGGTCTTTGGACTTTATATGGTCCACATCCTAGCCCTCAGCTTAGCACCTGAGCCACTAGAGGACATCTCTCGTGCTTTTTAATGAAGAAATAAAGCCATGTGACTAAGGTGATTATTTTTGCCTGGCTTTCTGAGCTAC
This sequence comes from Solenodon paradoxus, assembly GCA_004363575.1. Lineage (NCBI taxonomy): Eukaryota > Metazoa > Chordata > Mammalia > Eulipotyphla > Solenodontidae > Solenodon > Solenodon paradoxus. The sequence continues at coordinate 54,471 of RJWH01002254.1, read as the reverse complement.
ACACATATCTTTAAAAAGTAATGATTTTTAAATGGCAGCTTAAGGACATAAGCAATATGTGCTAAAATGTAAATCATGGATTTTTCACCACGTAAAGAAGTAAGAATGAAAGATTCTAGAAAATCTATATATCATTTAAATGAACCATGATTCACAAAGGGCTAACTGGACGCTTATAAATGCTGAGTTATGCCTCCAGTGAGTGTAATTGGGGTGATTATTTTTTAATCAAATATAAATCACACAGTCTCTTTCAGTTTTTAGGATTCCAGAAAGTGGATTGCTCACAAAGAATCCATTAAAACAGTGTTTCCTTTAGCTAATTAAACAAAAGAGCACAACAATACTAGCTATTCACATTTTTGTTTAAAAATTGTTTTTTTGTCTATTTTCTTCAAAAATCAATCCAGTATTGTAAATAACTTTATTTTTAAATAGAGAGATGGGTGTTCACAGATATTTAATGATTCACTTGAAATCATATAGATACTTGGTGACAGGTATCAGGAACCATTGTAACTTTTCTGATGTCTTGAAAAGTGTTTTCTCTGTCGAATGTTCCATCTGGCCCTTGATGAAGGACCTCTGGTCATCTTTTCCCTTAATGTTCTTTCTCACTGATGCTCCAAATTGCCTGCTACTTGATCATGAACGAAAACAGGGTATAGGCTAAAGTTCCAGATTGGAGATCGTTATGCTAGCCATACTTTGCCAAAGGACATTTTTCATAACAATACAAATTGGTCAGAAACACTTTATTCTAAAGGGACTACTATAATTTGGGTTTTTCAGTAGGGCAGAAGTATAAGGCTTTGTTCCAAATAAAACAGGAACATATGGGGCTTTATAGTCAAGGAGCAGGGTAGGAGTAAGTGGAGAGAAGGCTACTAAAAGGAAGCATCAAGGGCAGGAAAAATTATTGCTAAACTGATGTGACAGGATTCTTGTGAAAGGCTGGCCAGCGTGATAACTGATGGGGAATGAAGAATTTTTCAGATATTGAGGGTGGGGAAGTTTTGCTAAACTTTTGCAGCAGGATTGATGCTAAAACTGGGTTAAAGCAAAAGGCTGAGTTTAAGGTTACAAATTAGTTGCAAAAGGGGCAGTTTAGATCAGGTTTGATCAATCAAGGAGCAAGTTCTATACTAGTTTCTCTGATTCTGTTGGAACAAGAACGTACTGTCCCATGTTGCTTTCCCAACGTGGTTGTCCTTTACTCCATGATATTGCAAATAAACCTGAAGTCTTAATTTTATTTGTATTGTTCATTGCTGGTTTGTAGAAACAACTGATTTTTGTATGCTCATCTTGTAACCTGAAACTTTACCGTATCTATTTAACATATTTGTAGCTTTTTCTGGATTTTCTATATGTAGGATCATGTCCTCTACACACAGAGTCTGCTTTATTTCCCCATTTTTGATTAGCATGTCTTTTATTGATTCTTTCATATTTAATTGCCCAGTTTAGAACTTTGAGTGCATGTCGAACAGTAGTGGTAAAAGTGGGCATGCTTGTGTTGGTTCCTACCCCACAGGAAAGCTTTCCTGCGTCAGTCTTTTTCCATTGAGTATAATGTTAGCATTGGAGTTTTCTTTTTTGCAGAAATATTCTTTATTATGTGGAGGAAGTTCCCTTTGAGTTCTCGTTTTGGTTTTGTCAAATACTACTTCTGTGTGAAATGGAGAAAATCGTTTGTTTATTCCCTTTGTTCTGTTATGTGAGATATGACATTCATTGACTAATCTGTTTTTATATACTAAACCAACATTTCATTCCAGGAATAAGTCACACTGGGTCATGTGTAATTTTTTAAAATATGTGTTGTAATAGATTGTTCAATATTTTGTTGAATTTTGCATCTATATTCACAAAGTTTTGTTATTTTGCTTTCTTATGATGTCTTTATTTGACTTTGGTATCAAGGCAATACTGACATGATAGAATGATTTAGAAAGTGTTCCCTCTGCTAGCATTTTTTTTTTTTTTTTGGTATGAGGGAGATTGATGTTCATTCTTTTTTAAATGTTTTATAGAATTGATTCTTGAAATCACCAGATCCTCGCTTTAATTGTTGGGAGATATTTTATTATATTTTCAATTTCTTCTTGAGTAAGTATTAGTAATTTATGTGTTCTTAGTAATTTGTTTACCTCATCTGGTTTCCTTCATTTGTTGTAACAGCTGTTCAGAGTGTTCTCTTATAATCCATTTTATTTCTGTATGGTCAGTAGCAATGTCCCCACATTTACTTCTGATTTTAATTAATTGAAACTTTGCTTTTTCCTTGTCCACCAAGAAAAAATTCTGGCAATTCTATTGATTTTTTCATTGAAGCAAATTCCATTTTTTAATTGTTTTCTTTTTCACCATTTTGATTATATCCACTAAAATCTTTTTTGTCTGATCTGTTAGATATGCAGTTAGTCTGTTTTCTTTCTCTAGTTCCTTAATTTTTAAAGACAGACTAGTGGTTTAAGTTAAACGTTTTGCTTTTGCTTTTTCATTCCCCAAACCCCAGGTCCTGACCCTAAGTCCTTGGGATTTACTGGCCTGCATGCAGTTGAGTCTCTGGGGATGTACTTCAGGATGTTTTTTATATTTAATTTTGCCATTTAGTGATGCAGCTTTTCCTGAATACTTCACTTTGTAAGTTTTCATAGGATGTGTTTTTTCTTTTTTATTCACTTCTTGTATTTTCTCATTTCTTTGTTTTTTCAATATCTCTTGTCATGGTTCTTCAGGAACATGTAGTTTAATTTTTACATATATATAATTTACACTTTTACTTCTGATTTTGATTTTTAGCTTTATTTGTTATGGTGAGAGAAGATAATTTTATAGTTTTCAGTGTTTACTAATTTTCTGAACCTTTTTTTGTAGGCTCTCTTGTGGTTTATATTGGAGAATTTCTCATGTTTTCTTGGGAAGAATATTTATCCTGCTATTGTCATGTGGGTATTTTACATATGTCTTTTAGTTCTAATTAATTTATGTGTCATATAAGACTTTTATTTCATATTGATCTTCTGTCTAGGTGTTATACCAACTATTAAAAGTGGGTGCTTGGGGTCACCAATTATTTTTGTAGAAATGTTCATTTCTCCTTTCAGATCTGTCAGAATTTTCTTGTAGTTTGCATTTCCATGGTTTTTTAAATAAAACAATATCAATATATAATACTGATCAATATTTATCAATATATAATATTTTATCAATATATGATATCCCTTTCTGTTTCTTACAAGAGTTTTTCACTTAAAGTTCATTTTCTTCTAGACTTATAGCTTCCATAACTCTGTTCTGGCTATCATTCACATGGAATAATTTTATTCATTCTTTCACTTTCAACTAATTTGTGTTTTCAATTTTAAAGTCTTTGAAGACAATCTATAGTTGGAGCATTTAAAAAAGTTATCTCTGCCAATTACTACTTATTGAATTGGGAATTAATCCATTAATATTATTTAAAATAAATTATCACAAAAAATAATTTCTGCTATTTATTTATTGATTATCTTATACTGTTGTAGACTTCTTAATTCCCTCCATTACTATTTTATTTTGTATTTAATAATTTTTTGGAAGTGTTCTATTTTGATATGCTTCTCATTTCCTCTTATATATACTTTTTAGTTATATTTCTTAGTAATTACCATGAAGAATGCAATTAATGTCTTCATTTTATGATAATCTAGTTTGAATAGATACCAACTTAGCTCAACAGCATGAAGAAACTCTGCTCCTAGAATAAATATAAATATATATACACACATATGCATAGCAAAATATATATACAATATAAATAAATACAATAGTTCTATATATGAGTTTGTTTAGTATATTCCAGCTGTAGATCTACAGTAACAACTTATAAACTCTTCACATATTGAATCTGAAAGCAGAAGCCCTGGATTATTTCTTTTAAATTGTTGAACAATATTTCAGGGTAAGGATACACAGCACTATTTTATTTCACATTTTATTTCACCATTCACTGATTAAAAAGGTTTTGTTTTGAGCTGTTTTTAATTTTTGTTCCCATTACAGTAAATCTGCTCTGAAACTTGTGTATAGTTTTTTTTTCAATGTATGTGGACAACCATTTTATTTATCTGGAACACATGCTGAGCCACTCAAAATTAGTCATAGTTATTCTTAAGTACTTGTCTTTAACTCTAATATGTTTATTATCTATGAGTCAGTTTCTATTGATTATTTTATTTCCTGATCACAAATCATTTTCCTGCTTTTCTCCATGTCACCTTCTTTTATAATGTTACTGAATATTATGAATAAAATGCTACAGAGGATTTTTCTATATTTTTAAAAATATTAAAGTGTTTTCTGATATATCATTTATTAAGTTAGTGAGTCACCTTGATTGTGTTAAGGTTTGGTGTCAGTTTGGTTAGGTAAATTTAGTTCATTATTGACCTTCTTCCCACATGTATTCTTTACTTATAAGATGTCATTTAATTTGGTCTCACCTGAAAGTCTGAAGGTTTAACCAAAGGCTCTTTTTTTTGAACTCTGGCTACAGGTTCCTTCTCCCTACACAATGTAGCTGCTGAAATTTATTTTCTGATAGCCACTATATCAGAAATTGTTGCCTGCTAGTTTCCTTGGAATCTTAAGAAGCACAACTGAAAAGCTGACCCAGATCAGGTGTAAATACATTTATTTTGGGGACAACTTTTCTTTATTTTTCTTCTCCTTGACCCTTACCCCAAAATTTTAGGTGACTTTTGTCTACCTCTGATCTCTGTTTCTTTCCCCCATCCATTGAAATCACAACTTTTCTATTTGCATTAGATTATTATGCTCATATCTGCTAAAGGTCTGCAGGGAAAAATCCACAATAAATAATAATCTGGGTCAAATATTACAAGCACTGCACTGTTTGAAGTACATCTGCAAAGAGTTATCTTTACCTATTGTCAACCTGTTAGAGATTTTATGGAAGAAATGTAATTCTGACATTTATTCTGTCATGACATTATTTTAAAAATCTTTTCTAACATAGATTTTTAATGAATATTTCCTCTACTTCACATGCTTTTAAAAAATTCTGGTATTCTAACCATTAAATATTTAAAATAAATATTTAAATATTTAACATGAAATAAATATGTATATAAAATTTTATGTATGTGTATATAACATTTATTAAAATAGCATTTATGGCATCAAAAGATATATTCATGTTTTAAATTTTGTATATCTCTAGATTTTTATTCTAGTGTTTTAAAATTTTTTTTATCTTGTAAAGAAATTATAACCTAAATGCTATAAACTGATCATTTCTAAATGTCCTATTTAGTGATATCAAATATATCCACATTCTGTGCTACCTATCTCTAAACACTGAAATGCTAAACTCATAAAACAGCATAAAACTCATAAAACAACATCCCCATTTCCCACTCCCCACAGTCCAGGGCTCCTACTATTCTATTTTCTGTTTCTATGAATTTAACTTCTATAGATACCTCATAGAAACAGAATAATCTGCATGTAAATGTCTTTTTTATAATTTGTTTATTTCACTTAGCCAAGGCTTATCCATGTTGTTGCACATGTCAGAATTTCCTTCCTTTTCAGGCTCTTATTATTCTTAATTATTATGTGTATATATGTCATTTTGTTACTGGTTCATGGAAATCTAAGTTACTTCCACCTATTGTCTGCTGTGAAGATGGGTCGGTAAATATTTATTTGAGGTTTTGCTTTTAACTCTTTTGGATATATGCCCATAAGTGGCATTGCTGAATTTTATAGTAATTCCATTTTTCTCTTTTGATGAAGCGTTATTCATATATTTTTTCATTTTACAGTACCACCAGCAATGCACGAAAGATCCAATTTCTCCACAATATTGTCAACACTTGTTATTTCCTTTTTTTATAACACTATTACTTTTTAGTTTTCTAATTATGTGAGATAATAATTCACTTTGCTTTTGACTTGTATTTCCTTAATTATTAATGATGTTGAATATCTTTAAATATGCTCATCTAGCAAGTTTTGTTTATGCAAATCAGTCTATTTTTCTATATGACTGTACTTTTTTCCTCTGTACTTCACAATGCTATTGATATTGTTAAAATCATCACTATTATTATATTGATATATTGACTTAACATGAAAAATAATATTTTATTGCAAGAATAATTTGTTAATGGGCAAGCTGAAAAATTATATCTGTTATGTTTTGATCATGTGGCTCATATTCCTGAATTTTTTTTTGCAAACTTTATTTGCCAATGATTCTATGCTACTAGATTTTACATTTACGTTTTCAGTATTTATTTATTTGTTTATTTTTAAAGGAAAAATGCAGTCATGATTGAATGAAGGTGAACAAAACAGGCAGACAGGAAGTGAGAGGAGGAAGAAGTACTTTGTTTTATTTTGTTGTTCATTTTGGTTGCTCCTTCTTGGCCCCAGGAAACAAACCCAGATTCCTGGGATGTATGTGGTCTGTACCAGACAGAGGTGGCTGACCAAACTGCTACTCCACCAGGGCACATCTCTAGTGTTTATTTTAATGCTGGACTATTGATGGCATTTCTTTCCATAGAGTCATTTTAAATGTCTGAGTCATATGCATTGATTGTTTTGATTTATCCCTTTTCATCTTTTTCCTTTAATTTATCCTTTTCTCCTTAATTTTTATCTGTGTTCTATATTTCTATTTTTTCCAAACATCATCAATTTTGAGCAAAATATTATTATATTCAGGACAAATAACCCATAAATTTTGCTTTCTTTAATTTTCCTTACAAGTATATGTCTAGTCATAAAATAGTTGAAATATTATTACTTCAACATTCAGAGATTATACATGCTAATTTTTTGCTACCTATACCTTTGTGTTCTTTTTATGGTTTCCTTGCATGTACTTTCCATTACACATTTATATGTAATGTGTATATATTACTTTTTCAATATGAGTGATGAATTTGTATTTTTAATTTGTACATTTTGCAGTGAAAACCATGGCCTTTCTAGAAAAATGGGCAAAGCTGGTTAATATTCATTTATAAAAAATAATAAAAGAGCAAAGATACAGGTTCTACATTTTTATTCCTCAAAAGTAAAAATATTTTAATTTTTATTATTTTAAATATATTTTCATTTTGTAAATTAAAAAAATTTCAAATGGTAGCTTCAATGTTAATGCACACCAGCAGTTTTAAAGGCAGATCAAATGGACAATATCATTTTGAGTCAAAAATATAGTAATGTACATCAAGGCTTTTAAAATATGAAAACTCTAACAAATCAATGATGATTTTAGGAATTTCCTATGAGAACAAAATAATGGATTATGAAATGATATACAAGAAAATGAATTAAATATAGAATTGTTCAAAATACTATTGTATATAAAATTGCATTAATGCCAAAAATTTGAGAAATTATCAACTGTATGATATATTCACACAATAAAATATGTACAAGTCTTGCTAAGAATGATATATATTTCTATCAACATGATAAACTTTTATAATTTTATTTAAAACACATGATGTACACAAAATATCACTTAGAATAAAATCCCACAGCTGTGCAGCTTGAAGTAAAACACAGAAAACTGACAATTTAAATATCTTGACTGTGTTTGTATGTGTGTTTATATATGTATGAGAAAAAGAGAGAGAGTGAGAAGGAGGAGGAGGAGGAGGAGGGAGGAGGGGATGGTGATGGGGGTGGTAGGAAGAAAATACAGAGAGAGGTTTTCTATATAAATTTAACTCCTGCTTTAGTTGAATTTTTTCCATTACAACATGCTTTTCCTACATCTGATCAAGCATTGTCATCAGCGTTAGTGTCAATGAAATTTGCTGATAGAAAATTGTATGTCGAGTTAATCTCTTACGTTGTGAAAGGAAGCTATTTTCTTTACTGTGGCAACCCTAAAAATACGTAGGCAACAGCCTTAAACAATAGGCTTAATAACAAAGGAGTTGTCATTTCTGTAAACTTGTACTTACTGAACATAAAATATCATTGACAAGTATTAGCCATTTATCTGCAAATGCAAACCTTGATTTATCATTGCTCCATAGAAATGATGTTAAAAAGTTAGCACATTTGTCATTTTATATCCCCCCATTTTTTACGACAATTTCTCCTTTCACCCAGAAAGAAGTGTTACATGAGTTGTTGAACTGCTTCTGTTTTCTTACCTGCCCATTTCTCTGCTTTACTGTGTCGTACACTCTTCACTCATCTTTATTAGGTCTGCGAATGGCTGAAAAAGCCTGTCTAGAGTGAAAGTGCTTGTCAATTATTTAAGGAAGAGAAAAAGCTCTCTAAGATGTAAAGGTTTCTGGAATTGTTCTGCTTTCTTTTTCCTAAGTATTTAGCTAATATTTGCTGCCCAACTCCAGCATTCAAAAGGGCTTAGATTGGCTTAAAAGCCCCATAAATCATGGCACAAAAACTTCCAGACTAATTAAAAACAGAGGGATATTAGATTTCCTCCTATGGTTAAAAGTGTGGATGGTGGTCTACATGGAATAGAATGTAATGATGTCTTTTCAGTGTTAGCCTTATTCAGAATTAAGCTAATTTCATCAGTTCCAGATAGACTACCACTCACCATGGTTTTCTGATTTCAGATCTTTTTTCTCACCTATTAATAAACAACATTACTCAAGTTTCATTCCTTTGTGTTTAGTAATCAGTCTCCTCCAGTTACAGTACTCACGTGCTTACAACAGAAAAACAATAGCATATTTCATCAACTGGACTTCCCTGGAGGGCATAGGGCTTATTTTGGCCTATTGGTGCCAGTGCAAGTAAGGGCTACTGCCAGAAAAGCCATAGACTGTGTCACACAAAGAGGAAGAATGTAAGCCAAGATCCATTATGGGGAGCAGCTGGATTTAATGCCAAGAGACTAAAAAAGTAAGCAGTGAGACTCAAACATCAAAATGTAGGAGAGACTGAGAAGCAGAGTGAGAGACTCAGACGGGCAGAGAAATCAACCACTAACACCTCATACAATCCACCTAATTCCTGTTTTTGCTTGAATCTCAGCATTCTATTTAAAATTTCTCTCATTCATTAAAATTCATCGAGATAATCTGAAAATACATTTACACAAAATTTGTTGGTCTAAATTCCTATAACCTTGTCATCCTAAGATTTTTTTTTTCAGTTGATAAATTTTCTTCCTGTATTTTTAATTGCAATTTGAGATTATACTGTGTATGTGATTTTGTAACTTGTTATATAAAAATTATCCATAATCTCTTAATAAATGTCTTCACTGGCATATAACACGAACAGATTGTGACTTTCAAAAGCATTTTTAATTTATTTTATTTACTTGTTCATCTTGGTTGTTCCCTCTGGTGCCTGGACATGGTCTGGTCCTTGAGTTGCTGCTACTCCACCAGGACCCACCAGATTTTAATTTTTAACAGTTCTCATGCATTTGGGATGTTTTTCCTTTTTTAAAAAATATGATATATCACACTGCCATAACAGATTTGTATAAGTACTTTATCTTAAAATATTATTATTACATTCCAAAATAGTTGTATACTTTGTAGACTTAAAATCAGGGTATTTGGTCAGTGTTTCCTGAATTTCAATTAGCGGATTAGTGACTTGGGATTTAGTTAAAATATACATCCTCATTCAGTTAGGTCTTGGATATGGCCCAAGATTCTGAGATTCTAATAAGCTCCCAGGTGATGCCATTTACAATGGTTCATAGGACACACCTTTAGCTGCAAATTATAGACCATCAACTTACTACGATTTGGCTTAAGATTTTTGAACTTTATGATGGTGTCAAAATTATTTACATTCAATAAAAAAGTAGTAGCATACTCTCTCGTGTGATGCTGGGTCACTGCAGTGAACCACAGATCCCTGTCAGCAATTTTCAATTGGATATTTTCATCTTATAATGAACCCCATTGTAGGAAAGAAAGCCTGTAGTAGATTATCTGTTCAAGAAGTCCTCATCCACTGTGAAGATTTTCATTTTGTTGAATCTTGAGTAGTTGAGTAGTAGTCAAGGAATAATTAATTCTCACTTTTTTTAAATGCTGATGAAATGAAATAATTTCGCAAATTCTCACCTCTTTTCCATTATTGGTCAATTTGTGTTCTTTTTTCATTGATTAAACAGAACCTCTGATAATAAATGTTATGTATATTTGTCATTTGGCAATATCTTTCATTCCCAAGATCATCAAAGAATGGATAAACTTTAATATAATAATATTAAGGCTTTCTATTTACCATTTTTCTTTAAAGAAAGTGAAAAGGCAGTTATAAATTCTGAATAAGACATTTTCAAAATACATAATGTAGAAAGGACTACTTTCAAATACAAAAGCACTCTCAAAATTAATAAGAAAAGTAGTGAAATTAATAAAATAAAATAACTCATTTCAAAAGAGAGGAAAAGTGTTCAAAATGGTTTTAAAGATATCAGTCAAGATCCCAGGGAAATTTTGTTTTTAAAAGTGAAATTTCAAAATGAAATCGGATAGTGCCAATTGCTATAGGAGTTATGGGACAGGATTCCCTTACACATTCTTGTTTTTAAAGGAAAGGTACAGGCAAGAATGAAGGCAAGCAGAGGCAGGCAGGCAAGCAGAAAGAAGCAATGTTTTTAATTTAGTTGTTCATCTTGGTTGTTCACCCCTACTGAAAATGTGAATCTGAGTCCTTGGGATGTTTGTGGACTGCACTCTTGGCCAGAGGCAACTGACCCACCCACTACTCTACCAGGGTGTACCCCTCACACATTATTGATGCGAGTTTAAATGGTTCAATTGCCTTGAAAACTCACACTCTCTTACAGTACTGAACTTTTCTATCAGAAACCTTACAATTCTTCGGTATAAAACCATGGGGAAAAATTCATTTGATAACAAGTGATTTTTGCAAGAATGCTAATAACAGCAAACATTTTTGGAAACACACAAGTCCACATAAAACAGAAGGATGTCATAATATATAAAAGGGCCCAGTCTGACACCTAAATACTTAAAGAGATAAAAGACTCACAGACATATACAATAATCTGGGTAAATGTTAATAATATATTATGGAAGAAGTCAAGTCATAGAAGAAATATATCACATATCTTTTATATATAATTTTCAAACAAAAAGTTCAAATGATATATTCTTTAGGCATGCATATTTATATGAAGATCAAAAAGAAAGGAAATATATACAATTGAGTACAGCTATTACCTCTAAGCAAGGAGATTGATGGTATAGTTAAAAGACAATAAGTAGATGTAATTTGGGGAGTGTCATTTTGGTTAATTTATTGATGTTTTTCTGATTCTAGCTAATTGGGCAGTCTAGTGTGTATTTTATTTTTTGATGTCAGGCCAAAGGCAGTCAATAAAATGAACAAATTAACAACCTGAAGATGAATTCACTCTGGAAGAAATTGAAGTCATTAAAGACCCTGAAAAATACTTTAAAATAATGCCGCTTACTTTTTAGAATTTTCAAAAATGATAAATAAGAATAAATTCTTGATTAATTTGTATCCAAATCATTAAAGTAATATAAAAGTAAAAATAGTTGTCTATAAAATAAAATAAAATAAATTAGATGCCTGTTTATTTAAGTACAAAGGGCATTCGTTCAGTTTTCAATGGGTAGACTATGAAAGTGCTTGGTGAGAAATATTGAATTATGTTGTTTATTAGAAAAAATATAGATGTGTATTAATATTAAACATTTAGTGACAATATATTCTAATATCAAAACTCATTTCTTTTGAAATTTTTGCATTTATCTGTTCATGTTTTTGTTAATATCTCTCAGATATATTTTCATGTCTTGTAGAAGTATGGACCTAATTTTTTAATTTTTCACTTAGAAAACCAATGGTCCCAGTATTGGTTCCATTTATCCCTTTTCTCACAGAATAATGAAATAATTATGCTATATATCATATCTTGTTCTTTTTCATACCTATTTTAGCTATGCTCAACTCTTGCCCTCATATTTATAACTTTCTCCATTAAATTATAGCATACATTATATTAGATATTTTGTTTATTTTGTATTGTTTTTCAAGGAAAGATGCAGGCAGGAATGAAGGTGAGTAGGCCGGCAGGAAGAGAGAGGAGAAAGAAGTGTTTTTTGTGGTGTGTTTTTTAAAAAAAATTTAATTTTTAGTTATTTGGCTGTTTCCCCCCAGACCTGGATCTCAAACCCAGGGGTACTGGCCTGTGTTCCTTAAGAGATGATTGACCTAACCACTGCTCCCTCATGATGCCCCAGTATTAGATATTCTTAGAACTATGCTGGCTTTTATGCTATTGTGAATAAAATACTTAATATATTTCTCAATTGAGTTTGTATATTGATCTTTTATCCACCATCCCGCTGAAATCATGCAGTGTATAGATTATTTTTTATTCTATATGGATGATTGTTTTGCTTGGAAATAAAGACAACTGTGCTTCTTTCTTTGCAATTCTTCTACATCCTTATTGGCCAGAATCTTTAGTATAAAATCATCATAGTAGCACCCTTTTTGTCTTGTCTCTCACTTGTAAAATTTCATCCCTATGCAAGTTATTGGCTTTATAATTTTCATTCATACCACTAAATACATTATTGCCAAGAGATTTATTGGAAATGCTTATTAAATCTCATACAATTTTCTACATCTATTGACATGTTTCTTTTCTTATTCATATATATATATATATATTCTCTCTTTTATGTTACTCTGTTATGGAATCTAATATTATTCACAGTCCCTCCCCCATTCCCTGTAAGTTCAGTCTTTCCGTGCTCATCGTCATGAGATTTGTATTGCTATGTCAACTGTGGGAGAGTATGTATCACACCCTCAAACTTTGCTGTTGTGTAGGTGAGTGCTTTTGGCTAAACTTAAAGAGAGACAGAGTGGAACAAAGCAGCAGCTTGAGCATAGCCATAGTCGACCTGCAAACTACACGTAACAAGACTGTTAAAAGGAAACTTTCTTTTCCGTCACTGAGACCCCAGGATTGTTCACACTGCAAAATTGCCTAAAACACCCTTATTAAATACTGCCTTTTACATACCGTTGTTACTGGCATCATTTTATAAGTATTTTGGGGTTAATTCTTTTTCTTAAAAGTGGTCCCACTATTCGGATTTGTTTCCCCACTGTGCTGCAAATTTCACTGCCTTCTTTTGAAATATTTTGGGTTGAATTATTCCTATCAATTATAATTCACTTTATTTCATGTATGATCAGGTCAACTTTTAAACACTCTCTATGTGCATTTGAAAAGAAATTTATTCCACTTGTTAGAAAATGTACTATTTATTGGGTATTCACAAAATACGCACATATATGTGTCTAAGCTACTTTATTTATCATGCAATTTCAGATCTCTTATTTTAGCTACTCTGTAATTTATCTCTCATATGTGGATAATGAAGAAGAAAAGACTACAAATCTATCTCAATATCCACATACAGCTTCATAAGGGACTGCATCATTTTTAATACGGAATGACTTTAATGACTTTTTTGGCCTGGATTTTAACATCATGTCTGTTACTTGCTTTAATTGTAAACACTATCCACGTTTCTTTGGCTTTTTTGCATTTTATTTAATTTGCTTGCTTTGATATATAGATATGGTATATTCAAAATTTGTGCCACTACTTCCTCCATCATCCCCTGATGCTAATACATGTAATTTGAAATGAATAATTAATTGATACTTTTATTAATTTACTTAATTCAATTTACATAATGATTTCCAGTTTAGCAATTGGCCCAAAGGCCTCAATATCTATTTGCAAGTAAGGAATTTTACTTCTCAGAATTCATCCAAAGAACTTAGTTACATAAAATAACAGTGATGTAGGAGCAAGAATTTTCTAGTAGATTAGTAATTTCAAAAAATTATAAAGAATGCACATTTATAAAATACTAGTGAATGACTCAATAATAACTGCATATCATACTATCTACTCACAAAGAATCTGATTATAGATACATTCATAAATGAAAAAAATTAAGAAACAAAAATTTAAAAGTAAACTCAACAATACAACCCTTATAGTTTACAGATCTATCTATATATATATTTACATAGTCATATTTAAAGATTAATAAAATTTTAAAGTAATTGGTTAGTATAGTGAAACTTTAGTAATTTATTTACACCATAAGCTTGTATTTTTTTAATATTAATTTAAAAATCCTGTTTATTCAATGCTTTGACCTGCATATGCTTGTCAAATAGTAATCTAAAAGGAATGGTTGCCAAGGCACAACAATATTGGAATTGTAAATAAATGCCAGAAAGGCTTGTGGTATATCTTATAAAAAGGATTTATCTTCTCTACTGACCTCTGCAATGAAGTTTCTTTACAATCACTAAAGAGTTACAGGTTTGCAATTTTTTGCTTTGATTTGGGGCGGGGAATTTCCCATCATTCAGCCAAGACTGACTTTCCATCACAATTTTGGAGGTGGGAGTTCAAAAGGAAATAAAATCCTCTAATCCATAGGTAAACTGAAAGGAAATAGGAAAATAAAGCCTCTAATTTTTTTCTGTCATGTTTCATTGGTTTTTAATGAACTGTTTAAGTTTACTGAGTAACAAAGACAAGCCAGATGTTTAATGGTCCATTAAAGCAATTAATCGGTACTTCTAGTTTAACAATGTTTTGCCTACCAGCTTCATGGCACAATTTCAGATATATTGGATTATTTAATTGCATTAGCCATGCTTAGTTAACCCTTTATCAACAACAAATGACAATGGAAAATTCTTATTTGCCACTTTTCTGTTACTTTGTGAAACCATGATCATTGATGACGGAATTTGAAAACTTATCAGTGACTGCCTTCATATAATAATTGCTAACATTGAATATTCATTACTACTTATCCATCCTATAATACTTCTTTTTCTTACATTTTATGCCATTATTCTAGTTCAGTCATGTATTATCTATCTTCTGGAATCATGATGCTATTTCCTGTTATTTTAATATATTTTCATGAGAATGTCCTTAATAATCCAGATCTCATGTAACCTCAGATTCAAAATGTGTGATAGATCACTGTGTTTCATGACAAGGACTACACACTTAAAAGCCCTTCCGAGGGCCCAGCAGGTCAGTAGGTGATGTGAACAAGAGAAGTGCCTGGACAATACAATAGGTCTTAGAGCAGTCAATTAATTTAAAAATGTCCTCCTGAGCAAAGAAAGAATGCATCTGCAGGCCCAAAAGCTACAAGCTTATGCTCTCTGTCCTGGAAAAATAGAATTCCAAATTCAGGCATAAGTATACAAAGCACTTCATAACAAATGCCCATTTGTCACTGTTCTCAAGAAATGACAGGCACTGTTCTAAAGACACATTCTTATTCCTCCATTCCCAGTTCCCAAAACACTCATTTCAGTATCATACCTGTTCCTTTTTCAGTATGCAAGCCATTTTTTTATTTTGTGGAGAATTCCCTGACATCTTAGTATCCTCTCCAGCTGATTAATTATATTTTGAGTTGCTCCCTTATTGTTGCCTGCTCATAATTCAATTTGAATATATTATCATTGCTTTATGATTATTTATTAATGTCAGTTTCTTAAGAAACACTCCAAGCATCTTGGGGAAAAGGGCTGTGGGCTCTTTCCCTATAAACCCACGGTACGTATCCCAGTGCTTAGAACATGTTTATTGAACACACCTGAATAATATTTCTGCCCTTTAATTTGTTTATCAGACAAGAAATTAGATTAATTATTTTTTCTTTGGATTTTGGACTGCAGCGTGTAGCTCAGAAAAATTCACAATGTTCACTTGTTTAATATGTTTCTTAAATTTTTTGGCAGCATTTTAACTATTAGTGATCAAATCCAGACAGTAGGTTCATTTAGTTATAGAAGGACTGAGTATGTGGATTGTGAGCAGGGTCAGACTGAGCGGAGTTTAGTGGGAGAATTTTATAAGGTGCACCATAGTTTGTGGAAACCACGGTCCCATTATAGTTGCTCAAAAACTTTGGAAAGGTGATACATTTCTTTCACTTATTCAGTCTCTTCAAAGGGATTAACAATACTTACTTTATCGAATTGCTGTCAAAGCATAATTAGGTATTTGATATAATCTGTTAGTACAATGCCTAGCACTTGCAAGTATTGACTTCCCTCATAGACTAGAAAAAACGCTTCCTCTGCCCTGCACCCCTCTACTTGGCAGCTGAATGGTAAAATATTCCTAATTAGAGCCTAATGAACACTATCCTATATGTTATGCTTACTACGTAGTATTCATGGGATCTAAGCCAGGTGTGGGCTTTGTTTTTTTTTTTTTAATTTTAGAGAAAGAATTTAAAACTGCTCCTTTACCTAATAACCATTTGTCAATATGATCTAGTTTCAATTCAAGAGCTCTGTTCCACTGGAAATTCCAAATTCATTCTTAATAATCTCAAGAAAAAAATCCCAATGAACATACCCATGTGATCTTGGAGTATCTTTCATATAAAGGTCAGTATTTCCTCTGTACGGGAAAGAACAGGGATTTCACTCGCACACTCTGAGCTGATATGCCAATCAACCCCAGGTAGAGCAGGTTAGGTTGAGGGTATAAACCAAGATGGTGTGCTGGCTATTTGGACATGTTGATTTTGAGTTGTCTGATGAACGTCTTCAAATGGAGGACTTGTTGGGAAGACTTTTAACACCAACCTCTTGGAAAATGATATGAGGGAGAGTAAAAAGAATACCCACTTATATAGAGTTAATATTTTACATGAACCCAAAGAAGCTACCTCAATTCTCACTGGTCTGTATTTTTCACTTCTGGAAATTCATGAGGAGTTTTGGACAATAAATAACAAAGCCTTATAAAACAAAGCCAAATAGAAACAGCTGCCAGATGGCTTAATGCTGAGGATGTCAAGTAGGTGCTGAGAAAATATAACCAGGCCCCAAATTTAGTTAGTTTCATGAGATCTAATATTTCACTGTGTCTTGAGATTGCAGTTACTGAGTAGCCTATATGTATAAACACACCTAAAATCCATCACATACAGAAACGTATATCATGTATGTAAGAGCACCTACCTATCAGGAATGTTTCTGCCACCAATTTTTGTTCCCATTTCAAAGCAAAAGCTCTTCAGCAACATGCATCTGTATTTTTGAATTAAAAGAAAAATGAGCTAGCACATTCTTGTGACTCACATTCCAAATCTAGTCTTGGTTTTCATGCTTCTCTTATGATACAATGCCTTGCGCTCTTGGTGTGACTTTTCAGTACTGTTTCTGACTCCTGTGCCCAATATATGATAGTTTAATCCATTCTTACCTTGAATTTAATGCACCTAGGAAATGAAAATCTGTTGTCAAACATAAATATGAGATGGAAAATGTACTAGATGTCAAACATATATTTTCATTCCAATTCATTTATGTAACTATCATGAGGCACGATTCAAATCTCCTAAGCATTCATATAAATGATCTTAGAAGAGTTCTATCCAAATGCATTTCCTTTGTGGCAACTTAATGAACTTCTTTAATATGCCTACACTACACTTGGAGGACTTGTCGACTTTACAGATGAATAACCTTTTACTCAATTGTAGTTTATCTGTTTTTCTTAATCTCTTACTTTCTCTGACTCTTGATCTCCTACGTCTGACTATTGATACTGATTAGAATTAAGCTGTTACTCCAGCACTTAATAATTGTATTGTCCATCTTTATGAATTTAATGTTTTTCTGTAAACAAAATCAATCACAGAAGTATTAAACTTCTCTGCTTGAGAAAATTCTGATTTCTGTATCAGGGAACTCTCTTGTCTTTCCAATGTTTGGAGACCATGCACAGACAGCCATAGATAAGGTCTGTAACCTTTGCAAATCAAATCAAATCAAATGCAGTTTTTAATCAAATTTAGAGAATTAATTAGGCAGATAGACTGCAAATTTTCGTTAGTGATCTGTCAAGAGCACGAGTGGATAGCTGCCATTTGTCCCACAATCTGTCTCTAAATCATACAGTCCCCCAGATTTCAAATCAACATCCAATGGTTATTTAATTTAGGAACCAATATGGTTCTCAAAGATAGCCCGTCTCTAAGGATACTGAAATCACTCAAAAAGTGAATGGTAAAGCTGGTAATGGAAATCACATCTCCTGTACTCTCAGCTCAGGTTTAAGGGAAATGATTAGAGAACCACCAGATAATTCTAATCCAGAGCATATTGACCATAGATAACAGAATGCTATGTAGCCATGGTAAAATGATAGTGTGGCATTGTTTCATCTGCCTAAGCTGAAAATGGAGAAGTATTTTTATGTGTACAAGTATTTATATATGCTAAGATATTATCTGAAGTATGAAATACTTTAGTGAAACAGAGGCTGCCCAGGCATTGAACTGAAAGAAAGCAGGAAATGAGATTACCTATAAATAATACATGTTCATTATATAGTCAAAATCATCAAGCCTGTTAATAATCCATAGAAAAGTAAGGACATTAGGATTAAGATCTTTAAAGACATTACACATCCAAATGCAAGATATGATTGTAAACTGAAAGACTAGATGAGTTCTTATGTGTTTACAAGAAATGCTTCTGACTGATAATGTAGAAGTGAAATATGTACCTTTGTTTTCTGAGTAGAGTTTATGATGTTATCAATGGCATTGAGGATATTTTGGAGGCTATGCAGGAAATGCGTGTTCCTTTAGGTGCTCACTCCACCATTTTGCAGAGCTGTAGATGAGAAATGGGAGAGGACATGAGCTAATCATATGGGCTCATGTGGAACCTATGGACAGGTTAGGAGAAGTGATGCATCTTCATCTTGCTGAGGGACTTGAAGGATGAAAAAAAAAAGTAAACCTTTAATTCCCAGACTATGGGTTATTTAGACTATAACATATTAGTTCAGTCTCAGTAGGAAATTTTAACTACTGTGTACTGGTCCCTCATCCTTAGAGTGGAGAGCATTATTTGGCATCCACATGAAATTTTCCTGAACTCGCCACAGGAATATCCCTGCTGCTTTTCTTCACACATATCAAAGCATTGAGTGATACATAGACACACACTGTGGAAGGAACATTTGAGGGGCTCCAGGCTTTAGACATATATACCTATATCTCAAAGTATAAGAAAATTCCTTGAGGTCTTGTTGGTAATATTAACTGCTCTTTTATTCCCATAATAAATGTTGAACAGTATATTTTGCAAATATTTGCTCACATTTGTGAAATTTTCATGTCTGTGGCATATATATTTCTTTGCTTTTAGTATCCTATGTAGATGAGTGAAATATTTAGGTCATATTTCACTTGATTTACATATTGATCTTGGTAATTATAAATTCTGCCTGAGTTGTTGTTTTGGACTTCGAGGTTAGTTATTAAGAGCACCTGCTTCAAAGAAATTGCCTGAGTAAACGCTGATGCAGCTGTTCTCCAGAATATTGACTTAATCTTAATTTGACCAATTGGCTTAATCTTTCTAAGCCTCAGATTGTCAAGCTATAGAATTGGGATAAAATTAATATACACCTCACAGAACTACTGTGAAAGTTAAGCAAGATAGTTTACACAAAGATTTAGCACATATTAAATATTCATCCAATGAAAGGTATTGTTAAATGTTATTTGAATTATATATTACTCTAGACTTACTTTTACATAAAAATAAAAGTAATGGAAATAATAACAATGGTAAGCAATTATAAAAGAAACACATATATTGTTTATTAGTTTTTGAACTCTGTTATAAGTGCCTGATTTACACATGAACGTTCTTAAGCTCAAACCAGCCCTCTGAGGTGGCAGTCTTCCAGTTGCATTTACAGACAACACTGGGGGCAGGAAGTACAAGACACATTGTCTTTCTTTGAGAGTTTTCTCCAGGCTTCTGTTTGGCACTTATGATTAGATGGTACTTTCTGTGGTCTCTAATTAGTTACAATTTTTGAAATTGTGACAAAGAAATGTAAGTGAGAATTTTTTCTTAGGGTAATTTAAAAGTTTGTTTCTTTTTTTTTTTCTAGCAGGAATTGGAAGAGATCATGTTAAGTGAAATAAGTCAGAAAGAAAAATATAAGATGGTTTCAAGTGATTGTGGAATATAATGAAATGAAACAAATAAATAGATAAATCTTAGCAGAAACTCTCAGGACATAGATGATGACTGCTGGCGGGGGTATGGAGGACATGAACTCTGGTGAAGGGTGTGGTATGAAATATAGATTGAGATACAGTGTCAATATTCAAAAATGAATGTAGCATTGTAAACAAAAGATTTAATAACCATCAATAATTAAAGATTTTTTTCAGATGAGAATAATTTAAACATGTATTTATGTTTTCAAAAAAAGATTACTTAATTTTTGACCCCAAACTCAGTAAAGGTGGGGTGTAAATCCAAAAGCCAATTTTCCTATCTGGACTGTAGGCTTGTTATGATTTCTGTCAGAAGTCAAATTAATTGTACTGATTAAGTCAATCTTGATTTTGCTCTAGCAGCAACATGATATCAAAGCACACCTGCTTGACCTCATTTCTACTGAAACACCTCTGTGATATTCTGAATACAAGGGTCAGACCTGCAGCAATTCAGTTCTGCTTGATTCCCTCTTGGGATGAGTCAGTTCCCTGAGCTTCTGCCCTCTGCCGGAATCCAAGGAGACATAGTCATTGATACCTTCTGCTTATTGGGAGGGTATAGCTTGGAATAAATATTGGTTATTATTTGAGTTGGTCTGTGAATTGGATTGCAAGTTGTCAGAGTTCCTTTTTTTTCCCCACACCTTTTTAAAATAGTTTCCTGGACTTGTGTGTGACTTAGCTATTTTGCTTCTAATAATAGATTGTATGTCTTCAAAAATCTCAAAATGGTTACAATGAAACTTGCAAAAAATTCCCTTTCTGCAGCTGAAACTTTAGGAGCACATAGTTTTAATTTTTAATTGTGTGACACAAATGCAATCTAAATAGTCAGTCATATTTTTCTCACCATATGGTATGTGATGCCTTCAGTCTCCTCCTGCTAGTCACTAACTGCCTATAAAAGACTATGATGCAAGACCTTTTTGCCTGGGTATAATCATTATTTGATTGGGTTTTCATTTTACTTTAAAATGCCACCTGGATCTTCTCAATTCCCCTTCATTAAAATAAGACTATTTAGAATGCAGGGCAGAAATCATCTTTGTTGTTGATTGTTGATTGGGGCCTCATTCACTCTCTGTTCATTTCAAGGAATACATTACCAGCAGTTTAGGTTGAATAAAAGGATGTCCACCCTAAGTGACACAAAGGACAGGAAGGCAGCGGACTTGATTAATACCAGGGGACCAGATTCTGATCGGCAAACCAGGAAACAGAAGCCAGGGATGGTTCTAGAGGCACAAATGGGCTGTGGGAGCTACAGAAACTCTCGTCTCTATTCGGGAAGGACAAGCAGAAGTGCACCTCTTCCTGAAAACAGCTCTGATTCCTTCTCCCCCACACTTTTCTAACCTTAAGCTAAAAATAATTTCTTCTGCAGTTATCTACACGCCAAAAGATAATAGTTTACAATAACACTCCTCATTTAAACAGTTCACAAATCAATTATTCAACCAAAAATTATTATTATTATTTTAAAGAGAGGAAGGAAAGGAGAAGAGGAAGAAGTATTTAAGGAAGAAAGAGGAGGAAAAAATACCTTTATTCAGTTGGTTGTTCATTTACTTTAGGTTTTCACCTTGGCCTTGGGTCTTGAACCTGGGAACTTGGTCTGTAAATAGTCAGCACACCAGCATCCAAGCCAAGTGAACCACAAGGGAGTACCTTATGTTTTAAAATTACTGCAAGTCTTATAACACACGTCTATTCTATAGATAATAATAAATGTTTGTTGAGAGAAAAGATAAATAATGATATGGGATGTTAAAATACCTCCTTTCATGTGACCTTACGATTTCCAATTTAATCTGATTTCTATTTCAAACACGTAGCTGGCTTCCCCCCTCTTTTTTCTCCCTATATTGTTTCTTCATTGATTATGTTATAGAACTATCAACTGTTCCATCCTTGTGTCTCATTCCTAGCATTTGTAGAACACCAAGACTAAATGGTGACTTCTATGGAGTTTTCAAAAAAGCCTCTCTGTTCCAACTGAAATGGCCAAAGCCAGAGATGTAGTCAATCAGAATATGGGCAGTGCTTCCTCTACCACACAGTTCTGCTTATCGTACGGATATCTCAGTGATGCTGTCAGCAAAAGAGAAGATCGTGTAAGGAAGTCAGAGTGAGAGGATGGGAGCTCAAGATCTGTGGTGGGCAGCATTATTCATGCACGTCGAGTTGAAGCTCTGAAGGAGCTTCCAAGGAGTGAGAAGTAGGACACAATTCTTTCTGGTATGAAGAAAATTCAAGAGCAGGTTTGGCTTTAGATTTGTTAACTTGGGTCCCCTGTAGTATTAACTGCTGATGTCTTCAGGAAAATATTTTTAGGTTATACCTGTTGGGCAACGAAACGATAAGGAAATGTCCCAGAGTGGAAAAAGGGTTCAAAGTGATATAATCCCTGTGATCATAAACAACTGAAGGATGACAACCCAAGAGGGAGTGTGCAAAAGGACAGTTCCTTTCATTTCAGGATAATATGAACAAGGGTGATATAATAGTGTTTTGTCTGGTCCTGCATCCATTAACATGCCTTCCTCTCAAGAATGTAGCCAAACTGTACACAATCCTGCATGGCAAAATGCAGAATTTTATAGCTTACATATCACTTCCAAGAAGAAAGAGAAATCAATGACCAACTATCCCATAAAAATCAAATAACTTGGACATTAGTAAAGAACAAGATACAATGTCTTAAATAAATGCTTGAATTAAGGATAAATCAGACCTAGAAATACCAAAAGCTACAAAATACCTATATACAGAGATTGATTCTTGGGTTTTTGCCAAAGCTTTTATTGGGCCACAAAATCACAGCCTTGAATATTTGAACTGGTAAACAAAAAAAAAGGAAATAAAGGAACTAGGTATTTGATGTAAAAAGTTGTCAGAGGTAGTAAGAGAATATAAAGAATATAACAGAGAAATCAATAAATATAGAGAAAAATTAAGGAACATGATAACAGGAAAAGGGTAATAATTAAAGCATAAGGACCCCAATCTACTTGTAAAGACAACATATACAAGTATAAACCAGCTTAATAAATAAAGAAAATAAAGAAAATGACAACCTGTAAGATCTAACCACATTCATGATTAAAAGAAAATTCAGTGTGTGAGTTTATATTAATAAAAAATAATTTTTTAAGGAAACCACCATTTTAGGGAAAATAATCAAATTAACTAAAGAAACAATTGAGGACAGAGCAAGCCAAATAGCTAGAGGAATGCAATCTTGTCTGTTCAAACTGCTGACTTTGCCAAAAATCTTGCCAAGTATTAACGATGCCAAAAAACATCATTAACCATTTTTTCTCATATCAGCAAATCCTGTTGTCATTACTTTTGTGATGTATCCAGAATCCGACGACCTCTACCAACCTTCTCCACAGTAGAACCTGGCCTCATTCTCAGCTGTATTACTGTAATGGTTTCTCCTTCCCACTCTCCCTGCTTCTGCTCCCAGTTCTTTTAAAACTAAAATCAGATTATTGCTTACAACCCTTTAATGTTGCCATCTTGCTTAGCGTAAAAGCCAAAGCCCTTACCATCACATACTGGGTCCGATGTGATCTTGTTCCCAGTTCTATTGGCAGCAGGTGCCTCAGAGCGCTCTCCCCACAGCCCAGGCCTCTAAAACGTTGCATTCACTGACCCACTGCATGTCAGTGTAGATACTGTAAAACGTTGAAAATAAGTCTCAAAAACATTTAAAAGTGTTTATACTCTTTACTCCATCATTTTTTTTGTTTCTGAATTCACAACATAACCACAATACTATTTTCAGGGATAGTCATTAAAATACTATTTTTTAAAGGAAAAGCACAGGCAGAAATGAAAATGAGGAGGCAGGCAGGGAGGAAGAGAGAAGCGGAAGATGCACTTTATGTTATTTAGTTGTTTATCTTGGTTGTTGTTGCCCTCGGCCCCAGCTCTCATACTCAGGTTCTTGTGATGTAGGTGAACAAGTCCGGTGGCCTTATCTGCTAGGCCACCAAGATGTACTTAAAATGATATTTTAATATGAAAAGAGAAAAAAGTATATCCTTAAACATCTGAAAAAATTAGTAAGCACATATTGGCAAATTTTAAATGAAAAATGAACAAGTCATAGTGACAATCCTTGAAAACGTGCTATTGATGAGAAAGGAGCTTCACAGTTAAAACAAGTAGTGTGCCAAGTTCACAACCAAGCCTTTGCACATGGACTTGAGGAATCCTGTTTTAGAACAGGTCGTGTACTTTATAATAGCAAGAGAGCACATATATTCAGTATTCCTAGTTGTGATAGAAACTGGATATTTTGTGTCTTTTTTACAAAACTTAATTTTTAATATATATGAAATTATATGTGTATTTATGTATTTTTAAATTTCCTGTTCCCCATGTAAGGCTTTTAGAACATATGTGATAAATGAAGATATTTTTGGAGTCGTTTTTATTACATATGACCATGGAATGTAATCTAGTCCTTTTAAGGCTCAATGTCTTTAGTTTTTAATGTAGAAGTCTAGAGCTATTCTCTGCAATTTTTTTTGAGAACTTAATTTGGTTATGAGAGCTTGTATAAAAAAAAACAAAAAAGGTAAAGTCTCTCTTCCTCTCTATATCTTCCTTTCTCTATTTTTTGTCATTATTATTTATTTTGAGAGCTGAAAAAATTCTGAAAAACACATTGTATCTGTTATAATACTCAATGTCTGAGACATCATGTAAATATAAATTGAATATATATATTTGAATATTGCTGCATGAAGACTTGTAATCTAGACCCAGGACAAGATGTTATACATTAATTTTTAAGTATGCTAGTATTAATTGAGCAGATGCTATTTATTTGACCTAGTAGATTATTTGACATAGGCTCTTTGCATTTATTATTATTTATGTCAATTAACACCTTAGAATAATAATATTATATCTCAAATTTATCAGGGAAGATTTGAGCTTAAATTTAAAAATCTATAGTCAGAAAATGTCAAAACCAAATTTTTGGGTCAATCATATTCCTTCAACTCCTTTAGTTTCCCCATTACTCTATTCTAACTATCTTAGGAAGGTAATACTGCAAAGTGTAAGTGTTGAGACCACTTAAAGAATGTTTTCAGTATTTTCTACAATCGTCTGATTGACTTTGGCAGCAAACTAATCTAAATGCTTCTGAGAATAAAATTACTTTGATCAACCAACGTCCAATCACCTTGATCAAATTTTTACTAGTTTTGACTACATTTAACACAAGCTCTTTAAAAAGATTACATGAAATCTACTCAATGATATTTTAATTGTAGTTTTAAAATCCATAATCAATCGAAGCAGCTGATATTTATATTGAAATCTGCCTTTGGCTGTGGGAAAATGACTTATTTGCCTTCTCCACTGCCTTTTTTTTGGACTAATTTGAGTCTTGCTTTGAAACTAAGCTGTTCACTGCTGGATCTCTATTCTGCCTCAAGACATAAATCAGGACCACCATAGCTCCATTCATGATAGTTAAATGTACATTCATCATTCTGTGGGGAACCAATGACAACATGTATTCTGGTAACAAGTTCTCCATGACAAAAGAGATAATGAATGGATCTTGGAATCTCTCATTGATGTTCTTCTTGGCCCAGTTTCTCATAGGACCAGGTTTCCAACTGGACTCAAGGGTCTATCACTGGATGAGAAGAGAGACTGAAAATTATATGTTGAGAGCTGTTTTATGAAATAACTCTTGGGACATGAAATCAAAGAAGCACAGTGAATAGTGGAGGTGTAAAAGGACAAGGGTATTCTACCCATTTCTCATCAGTACACATCTACAATGAAATCTACATCTCTATGACACCAGTATATGGGATTGTTATACTCTGAGGCCCAGTCAGAGATAGCAGCCAATTCTAGATGACCAGCCCCAAATTGATTTTGAATCCTTAGAAGTGAATAGAGTAGCAAAATCTGATAAAAGCAGCAAAATATCACAGGCCTGAAGCAGTAGATTTCGGAAGAGTGGACTGTAAAGGAAAAGTGAAGAAATCACAGACTTCCACAGCAACCTATCAGAAAACTGGTGAGAATTGCTTGAAATCACTGGGGTGATAGCCTATTAATAGTCCCTGGTGAATTTTAGTGGACAGTTTAGGACTTTCTCATAAGTTTCTGACCTTAGCATTAGTATACAATATTATACGGATTCTTACGTTTCATTAAAATCCTTCTCATTTTATAGTATTTTCCTGCCAAAGTTAGTATATATTATGGTTTTAGCATTGGAGGCCATATTTTTCTTATGGTCTAGTTTTTAAATGCAGTAAATATTTTCAAACATGCCTCAAGACCCTGAATGCACTTATAGTGCATGTTGTGAGTCTAAGCCTCTTTTCCAGTGTGGAACATATGACATTATTTTATCTGAAAGACAATTTTAGAAAATGCAAAGGGTAGGCCATTAAACTTAGGCAATGTAATTGATTTTGTACCACAGAATACTGTGTCACAGTTAGCTCTCTTGTCCAAGTTGACGTGGGGACCATAGGCTCCATAGGCAGGGTCTTGGGACCATGACTTTTTATTTCATACCCATGGACAGGTTCTTGCCTGCAAGGTTTTACAGACACATCAGTGCCAAGAAGAATAATCTGTACCTGGTTATAAAATTCAATTGGGACAAAGGAACCATGGGAAACTGTGACACATGATGTATGAATCTGATCAGAGAGAAGCTGGGCAGAATTCTTGGAGGTCAAGTGTTGATTTTAAAGTTTGTCATTGCAGGTTCAGTTCAGTCAATAGCAGACGTCTACCTATATACATAGGTTTTGGAAAGTTAAGCAGTTTTATTCAAAGCATGTCATTTCAGTTCATTATGTACTTGACACTTCCTTTCCCTGTAAACATTTTCATCTTTTGTGTATTTTCCATGTCTGCAGAAACTCATGGGCTATTAACTAATTTACACATACTTTCCTGGAGCAGAATAACTTGGAAAGAAAACCTCTAAGCCAAACCTCTCTCACTCCAAAATGCTAAAATATTTACAATACTTTAAGGTATTAAAATATTGTACTTTTAAGTAAACTACAAATAAACTACTGTGTATCTTAACAATGTCCTCCATGCTGTGTGAAGTTGCTCTAAGACAGAAAAGATAGTAATTCCCAGCCAGATGGATGTACAGTAATAGCAATCCACCCATGAAGATTAAACCCCATTAGAGCTGCAAGGCACTTCGTAAGAGGGGGAATAATCCTTATTGTCACCCACTGAAAAGATAAAGAGTAGCTGGAAGGAGGATTGACTCAATCTATTACCACCCTCCAAAATCTCAGCTCTTCCTATATCTTTCCTATTTCCATAGTTATAGAGCTTCCAGAGTTTCCAACTATAAACCGTGCAGTCATCCTTGTTTTCTCTCTTACCCATACTTGTTCACCTAGTAAGTCTCTGGTCTAGATCTACTGTAGAGAGAGTTGTGAAATTTTAAATCATTTTGGGATATGAGTTTTAAGGAGTCAATGACCTGTAAAAGCAAGTTTCTGTAAGAAAAAGAACTGACATATTTTCTGGAGCAGGAAGATCTTAGTACCTTAAATAAGGACCTCAAACATTAAACATTTTTAAATCTAATTTCTCAAAATCTGTCCAATTACATGAGGTTTATATGTACTGTTTCAATCTTACCATTTATCATCATTTCCCAATGTTGCCAGATCCTTAAAAATGCAAACCTGACCAAGTTTTATCATTTTTGTATCACCTATATTTAAAGAACAAAAAAATCAGCTGCTGGTCACTTTCACACAGAGGATGGCTTCTTAGCTTCAACCCTGATTGTCATTCTATTTTCCAAGCCTAGAAGTTTATATACATTAGAACAATCAATGATAAACTATTAGAAATTTGGTCATGGGGGTGGTGTATTATAAATGGTTGAAGAGTGGACCTGCATATATAAACATATTATGTTGTAAATGTTATTATGTTGTAAATCTAAGTAACCGCAATAAAGATACATATATAAAACAAAAAGTACCTAATTTTCATATGTTAATGTTTTTATTTGTGCTGTTTCACCTCCCTGAAGTAGTTTCCCTTTTTCAATCACTCCTACACATTTCTCCCTTCCCCCTCCAGCTGCTTCACCTTGAAATTTTCTTTTCTGCTTTAGAGTGAATTCCTGATTCAATTCTCTTCTAGTGTCTTCAAGCAGAATTATGCACTTCCATTTTTCTGGTCTGAAGATGACTTTATTTAAATTGACCATCACCAAATGGCACTGAGGGTATTATGATTAGCTCTTTGTCTATCTGCTGATAGACTGAATATGTGGGGTTCAGATCTTTGCATTAGATCTTCTTTTATCTCCAGTATCTAGCATCTATTAAGGTATTCAACACATATTTAAATGAACAAAAAATGATGTTAGTCAGTTTACTTTTTAGTGCATTCATCTACCAATTTGGGATTAATTCAAACCCCACGTGATTTTTTTCTTGTTATCATTGCATTCAGTCCTGAGAATTCTAAGAATGGTTTAAGTATGGAAGATTTTTCAGAGAAGAAAAGAGAGAATAGTAAAACAATTGCAATCACTAGAAAAATGCTTTCTTCTTCAAATTCTTATATCTAGGATAAAGAAGAAGAAAAAAGAAAATGCATGTAAGGAAAACTAAATTTATGTAATTACCTTCTTATCAATGACCTTGAATAAATTCATCCTACCTCAAGACTTGTTTTGTCTGATATATCTACTAGTCACATCAAATATTAGCTGATATTTAAGTTAAATTAATTAGGATGATATAAAACTAAAAATTCAGTTGCTCAATAGCACCAGTCATATTTCAAGTGCTCAACAGTCACATGGTAAGTAGTTCTATTGAACAGTTATTCAACATTTCCATTCATCATTAGAAAAAGTTGTACTGGACAGCAATGATCTATAAGATTTCCCAAAGCTATGAAACAGTCATCTTTGTAAATGCAGCTTATTCACTTCATTCTCATTTTAAATCCTATAGTAAGTCCAGATTATGGTCAACGTCAAATTCAAAAGTTTACTATCTACCCTTTACCCTTATGAACTGTCTTCCCTAATGATTTCTCTAGTTTCCTGGCTTTTACTTTTTTTTTAATGCTACCATAATCATCTAATACACTGCAAGGAATGTACTCTTACAATTTGATAAACGGGCAGAGATATGATCACCTATATTTAATTTTGTTGGAATTTCTTGCCCATGTGCCTAACTACTATAACTTTTTCGGGCACAATATGAAATAATCCTTAGCAAACTCTATTAGTAATATTCTCATCTATTTTCCCTCATATTGGGTGCTAATCTCTCATCACTTAACACACTGAGTTTTCAGGTACAATTTTTTCTGAACAAGATATATATATATATAAAGCCTTCACAGACTTCACAGCTATCATAAGTCAATATGGTTAATAAACATAATGATTGACCCCATGGAGTAAACACATTAATATCAAATACAGTGTTTTCATCATCCATCTTCAACCTTCCAAATAGAAAATAACTCCTAAATTTGGCAATAGTTTGAATTACGTAGTTTTACAAATTTACTCTACAATCTATAGTCTTTGATTTACAAATGTATTCCCTAACAATTCTTTACAAATATGAAAATGGAATATATTTGAGTGAGTTACCTAAATTATTTATTTACATTATTTAATTCATTGGTTTCAGTAGACTTCAGCTTTGCCCACATCTAGATTATGATTATATATTCAGAGATGTTTTTCCGAACACAAAGAATAACATAAGAAGTTAAAGGAATGTATCATGAAATGCAATATTCAGAGAAATAATTGGAGAATGTATTATATTGTCAACATTTAGCCATTATAATCAACTTTAATCATCAAATCTGCCTTGGAGTCTCTAGTATTTTAACATTAATTTCAAAATAATTTATTCTATTATTACACAGACTTTCATACTAATGTAAATGAACTTAATAAGATGAAGCTCAATGTAGTAATGTTAAAACAGAAAACATAACAGAAATTGCAACCCAAATAAGTACCCTCCAAAGCAAAGAGGATTTTGGCTGCCTTCTGTGGAGCAATTTTCATTTCCTTTAATCCATATCACAGACTTCTTGTCACTTCTCCAAAGAAGAAGATAAAAATTCTAATGAAATCTTTTTGCATTTAAATGGTAACTTACCTTCTGTGTTCATTTGCATTTGAAATTGACTGAAATTGTTCTGAACGCATGGAAACTCTAGGGTTAAAAGACTGTGAAAGTGACTTGCCCCACTTAGTTGTTCTCATCCTTACACTATCTTCCTTCCATAGAGATTCTTCTGACTTTTCATCCTTATTTCTCAGAGAAAAATGATCTTTGTTTAATTTTATATTTTAGAAATTATAAGTAGTACTCAATTAGTCTTTGTCATTAAGTCTAATCTGCATTGATTACTTGAAAAATGATGAAAATTAAATGTTCCTATTTAACTCTTGAATTCTAGGTAAATATTTGTTCATATTACTTCATTCTAATTAAAAACAGTGAGAACATAAAACTACACCTTGAGGATATGTGGTGTGCGTGACTAATGCGGATTAGTTTGGGTGACTTCAGTCTACTTTTATTCACCCTGAGCATTTCTAACAATTCATATTAGTAATGATGTGATATAAAGTATTAAATTAATAAAGTCTAATGTATGATACCATGAAAATAATATCAGGACTATTAAATAAACCTATAATAATATAGTGCTTTATCGTTTCAGGTAAGTTTAATGGAAATGCATTTTTATGACTTTAATAACCAAATAACCAAACTAAAATAGGTGAGAGACGTAAAACACACGTATGATTCTTTTATCACTGTCACTATTTGCTTCCTTTAATGTTAACTGTGATTTCCCCATCTCATTTTTATATTACACACACACACACACACACATCCCTACACAACTTCCATGCCCAGGACACCAGTGTCATTTTATAGTTCACCAGTTGTTACCAAGTGAGGACAATTAAAAACATCCGTTCTAGTCATAACACCACTGGTTCCATAACAAGACCCCATAATTTCTGTATTCAAATTGCCAAAATTCACAGAATCACTTTTATCCTTGCCATATTCCTTCTTCCATAATATATACACACATCTTCCCTTCTATCTCTGTAATTTTCACTCCAAAAAACATAGCTTTCAAATGAGTTTCCTTTTGTATATGCTCAATTATGATTCCTTTAAAAGGCATAAATTCCAATGATTACAATAATCTCTGACTGTTTATACTCCCCAGATCACCCCAAAACAGAATTTTCAAAATACAATTGATTTGCTATTACCATTTGCTATGCAGTGGGGTTTCTGCACCACCATTACTTGAATGATCTTTTTTTCCTCCTGTATAGACTGTAATTAAGTCTCTTGGTTACAGCAGTTGGTAGCAGGAATCTACAACAATTGCTTCTGACCACAGTATTGCCAACAACACACTGACTGTGTCACAAGTCCTCCTTCAACTCTTATATGCAAGTCGTATTCAACTACGCTTTTGGAAAACATCAAACCTCTGTATTAAGATCGGATTTTGATGTGGCATCTAATTAATAAGCATGACTGTTGCATTCTGGCTATTTGTTCTGTAAAGGTCATGGATCACCTTGCACTAAATGACGTTCGAATATTTTACTAAGATAGAGAGTAGAGTGTTGAAAGATTTTATCTCAGAAATCAGACTGCTGTATTTGAGTCTAATTTTAGCTCTTCCTAACACGGAGACTTATAACTCAATTTCCTGAGGTTTCTATCAGTTCCCATCTGTAACACGGAGGTAATAATAGTACCTTCCGCATAAAATTGAGATTAAGCAAAATCATTAATAAAGGTACTTAGCAGTGTGCCTGACAGTTATCCATCTCTAAATGTTATTTGTGATAATTTTTAGGAAGTACAAGCAATTTTTTCTAAATACAAAGCCTATTTACTGTCATCATGCATTTAGCGTAAGTATAAGTGGCAAATGAAATTAAGTATTTACATTCAGTTGAATCAAACATCTCACTAATCTTTGCATCTCTGTTACCTACATAGTGCCTAATGTTGTACATAATAGGACTGAAATAGTTTTTTTATCTTATGATCAGAGAGATGAATGATTTGACAGATGATTAAAAACGTAATAATATGGATAAATATTAAAATATAAATGAGTAAAATTCTAATTAAAAGCATTATTTTATACATTAATGTCTATAAATGAAAACTTTATTCTTTTAAAATATTTGTTAATCAAAATATAATCAAATGTAGTTAGCCTGCAACCTCTGGACAATCTTAGACAAGGTCCACAATGGCCTGACACTTTGGACTAAAGGGCCCCAATGAGAACCCTTCTGTCTTCCTCTCTATACATACATTCTTGACTGTTTTGTACAATCAGATAGAAGTGGAATTCTGAAGCATCCCAGTCAACAGAGTAAGAAGAAAAGGGAAAGGAATGTACTATAAAGTAAATATATTGTTTATTTAGCACCCCTTCCTTGGAGGGATTACTTGTCTCCAAATCTACAGTCCCAGTAAAGCCATGAGTACTATCCTTATCTCTCAAAGCCCAACACACAGGCAAGGACTCTGATCTGGGTGGTCAGAGCCTTTTATAAGACATTTCTGAAAATGCTAGTGGGGAAAAACTATTTCTTTCACTGATGACATAAACTTGGCAGGAGATGAATTTGGGGCTGCCAGAGCCAGCTTTCCTGATCACATGAAGGAAGTCCATATGTCTTAGGAAAGAATGAGGTCAGTCGTCAGAAAGAAATAGATCCAAGACATTGAGAGAAGAGAGAAACTTAGTATATTTATTTGAAACACTGGATGAAACTGTGTTTGAAACCACTTCCTAGGTGTCCTTCATGAGCTTCCCACTTTCAGAAGCCAAAAGTCTCTCATTTTTTTCCTCATTTGTGTGAATTACACTTTTGTTACTTTTTTCTCCTGAAAGTGTCCTGATTGATTTAGCTAGAGGGAAGCATTCAGATCAGTTTAATTTTAATTATTCTTTAGTGTTCAAGGAAAAGGAAGGAAACAAAAGGGAAACTTGAACTAGAGCTGAGATTCTTATTGTAAAAAACATGTATTGAGGTAACTTTGATACATAAAATAATGTAAGTCCATATTTGAAGATCTACCATTCATCAAATATATGACAACACACCACACCCACCATCAATATTTTCTCCATTCAGTTACTCATACATTCATTAAGTGTTCTTGAGCATTTACTATGTGCTAGACTTTTTCTCCTTTTGTTTAGAAGAGATTAATATATAAAACACAATATTTTTCTTTTGAAGAACTTACATTCTAAAGGAGAGGCAGAAATAGAAAAGTATAATAAAACAGATGATTTTCTGTAAGTGTGGTTTGTTTGAAGGTCATTTTCCTGGAATAATGTAAAGTGGCATGGGGAAATAAAGTACAACAGTGTAGAATGTATGTATATGGGGTGGGGAGCAAAGGTGGTATTGTCAAGACCTGTTTGAGAAGATAAGAGTTGAGCAAACATTTGAAGGAGGTGGAGATAAAGAATTCTCTCATTAAAGGACATGGACTCCAACTGGAAAGCATAAATGAAATATTTGAAAATTTGAGGACAAAATATACCTAAGGTGATTCCCCATGCATTTTTTTAATGCTTTTTCTTTTCCTATTTGACATGGGATTTGAGGCAAAGAAGAAATAAGGAAGATGTAGAAATTTCTGCTAATATAGGGTAAGAAGGAGTATTCGGGAAAAGATAGTTAAAATGTGGAGGTGCTTTGAGGTGCTTGGCAGAGTCACAAGTAGAGATGTTAATAGATGAGATGATTGAAAATGTAAGTCTGTTGTTAAGGAGAGTGATCTGATTTGGAAACATGATAATGCACACGGCTGACTCACAGATGATTTTTAAGTTGTAAGACTGGCTAAGGTCACTAAACGAGTATCATAGTGGATAAATGAAGAGGGCCAAAGATCTCTTGGGCTACCCTCCATCAAGAGTGAAGGTTGAATGCAAAATAAACATTGAGTATACAATACATGAAAAGCAAAAAACAACAAAAAAAAAAGCATATTAAGAAGGAAAGAATGAATGAGGTTAAAAAATTGATGAATACTCAAGTAAATTAAGAATTTAGAAGTGTCAGATTTAGTAACACAGTTGTCAGCTGGTGACTTTGACAAAAATGATTTTGCGGTGTGTAGG
Organism: Solenodon paradoxus; assembly: GCA_004363575.1. Classification (NCBI taxonomy): domain Eukaryota; kingdom Metazoa; phylum Chordata; class Mammalia; order Eulipotyphla; family Solenodontidae; genus Solenodon; species Solenodon paradoxus. Next base: position 20,071 of record RJWH01002254.1, on the reverse strand, counting down.
GAGGAGAATGACAAAAACAAGAGCAGGTAGTTGTAGCAAAGAATGAGAGGAAAGGAATTTGAAATAATGAATACACAATAGATGCAGAAAATTTCTTGAAAAAGGAACAAAGACATGAGGTGGTAACTGGTAAATAAAGAGAGGGGTTTTAAAATTTTGTTTTGTTTGCTTTTATTTCTCTCTCCTTTAAGTTTGAAAAAATTGACTGATTTTTTTTTTCCTGATAGGAATGGCCCACTGCAAGAATACTGTGAGAGAGAAAGAAGGAGAAGTACTGGAATGAGGCTCTTGAGCATTAATTTATAGTAAAAAAGTAGGCAAAGCACACTTTCAGAATTCAGTTACTGGGCAAGAGTAAAGATTAATTTGAGACATGATGATGCATTTAAAGAGAGGTCATTGGTTAGATTTTGTGTTTTGTTGCACCTACATTCAGCTTTATGAATATAGGCACAGAAGAGAGAGAACTGGGTTAAAAAGAATGGTAGCTTTATCAAATGGATCCTATAAAGTAAGAGAAAGGCTAGGAATAGTGTATATGCAAGAGAATAATTATTATACTTGACTATGCAAATATGTAGAAGCAAGGACTTAAATGGGTGAGGGAGAGTAAATTTTGTAGGTTCAGTGAGCTTGAAGAACTGGTAAGGCCAAGGACAGTCAATGTACTAGAGTGAGTGATGGGAAAGAGTAAAGACTATTTGCTGAGAGTGCTCAGCATGCAGCACATGTGAAAGAGTTTTTGAAATGGTAGCTGGTACTATAATTATAAGTTCTAAAATGAATGACTTAGGAGTGAGTTGCTAAGGAGTAGAGGGAGACACAATCATTGAAGGAGAGGATGTTGAGAAGTGGTAGATATAGATACTGAAAATATAATTTACATACTCATTGAAATTCCAGAGAATTAAGGCAGAAGTTATAATAGCAAAAATGACAATAAATAAGAAACTAAAATCATTGAGACACGAGGAGGAAATGGGTTGTGTGAAAGAGATGAATAATAAATAATTCCTAAGGACCACAAATTCAAGACAACTCTTAGAGGAATGTGCTATCAGAGGACAATGATTTATGAGCTAAATTAAAAAACAATTACTTAATGACATTATATCTGAGTCTTATTGTCTGTGTAGATCCTCAATATAGGATGTACATTTTTTAATGTAAGAAAATTTGGCTATTTGTGACTTACTGGACTTAACTCATACTGGACTGCAAGCCTGTGCCCTGATTTCTGGGTTTCCTGTATAAGAACTGAATTGTTTTACAGACTGATGGCTAATGAGGGTAAGAAGACAGCCTGCATTTGTCCATTCGGATTTTCTTTCTTTTTTCTGTTTGAAAGAATGCTTCAGGGTATCTCTGAAGTCTTATGTAATTCATCAGCAGCTGATGAAGAGGGTAGTTAGGGATATGGACAATTTAGTTCAATTACCTAATTTAGATTATATAATTTATAACATAAATAAATAAGTCAGTTGCAAAACAGATGTGTACTTCACTGAAATTTTATTTTTCAACAGAATTTAAATATCTGCATGAATTTTCTACTTGGCAGAGAAGACTTTATTTTCAACATCTTCAGTTATACTTTAATGGGATTCAAAAGGAGATTTTCTCAGTCAAATTCAAGACTATTTTGTCATTTACCATCTGATTACAAGTCATCATATCAGCATTGCCTCATCCTTTCCCTCTCTTTCCTAGCATCCATGAATATATTATATGCCATTATAAGGAGTTGTGGGAAGAAAATGGGACATATGTATGATCTTTAACATTGGTGGCAACTGATTCTGGTTATTGGGATGACTAAGATAATGAGTAGCTGAGATGACAAAAAAAAAAACCAAACTCTTTTGAGGAGGGTATTTTAAGTGCTGGAAGACAAGGCTATTAGAAGAATTTTCTACATGTATGGTGAAATAGCAAAGAATATTGTCATATCCACTAAAAACATATTGAGAGTATATGTAGCTAACTGGGCTATGTGGAAGTCCTGTAACTTTCTGGCAATAGATGGTTCTAGAAACTTGTGCATCTTTATTGCTCTTCCAAGGGAAGAGGCATGTTTTAAAGTCTCTGCTCATTGTATATCCTTCCTTTGTTTCATGACTGGCCATCCATGAGGTTGTCAAGTCACTTCATATGTTCTGATAATGTGTTAAGCTTATTTTGGACTCCAGGAGTAGAACTGGAAACAGGAGAAAAAAGAAAATGTAATAGAAGCTCATTAGTGTCTGACACCAGGGTAAGCATACTCTTTGAACTTAAGTCATTTGGAATTTATTGTTTTTATTCTGAACTGAATAATATCTCCATCTAAAACCATGTCTTTTATTTTGGCACTCAGATTGAGAAATGAGATTTTCAGAAGCTCCAAATAACAGAAGACAACTTGATGCTTTGCATAAACTTGTTTTGAAATGTGTAAGAAGAGAATGCTTCCATTCATGAGCTGATAGCCAGAGGAACCACAGATGCTGAAATAGGGGAAGAGCGATTTTGTCTCTTATCTTGTTCAAGGATTCATACAGAAAACCTATAAGAATCTGCAAATTATTGCTGATATGGAATCTCAGAAAATCAGGGGGGTGGCTGCGTACTATCAGAGACACTTTAAGGAAAGAAGATCTGTGGTATTTATCACGAAGAATCTCCTTGAAGAGAGATTGCATGTTCCATTCATAAACTATTAAATTATTAATACATTTTCAGTGATAAACAAAGAGTTTATGTATTCATATCCAAACTAATAATTATCTCACATGGTTATGAATACTAAACAATTGGGTCTGGTGATGTGTGGAAGCTCAGTTGGAAAAAGGACACAAATTATCTTCAGACCATTGACATTGTCATCAAGAAGGAAAAACAGGATATTTTGCATTATAAAGACGGGTTTATGATGGATTATGCTATGCGTCTTGGTCAGTACCCAATGGCTGTTACCATGGAATCCATATATTAATAAATATAATCCTATAGTTTGGTTATATTTTGGGCAAGAGGGATATATTTAAAGAGCAATTTTTAGATTATGAGAAATATAAAATTTTAAGACTATCATATCTCTAAACACCAATATAATTTTAAAATGGTTTTGTTAAATCTAAGAATTTTCAACCAAAGGAGGAGAGAGTGGAGATGATATTTGCTATTACTGATCCATCACATTAGAAAATCCAGCATTTCTTTCACTACCTTGCTCATATTAGGAGGGCTGGGGGTCACAGTTGCCCAATCTTCATCCTTTAGAGTAGTTGAAATAATAATTAGGACAGAGAGTAATTCTTAGTAGTCCTTCTCCATCCTCTTTCTTTGTTATAGAACCCTCAGTAGAATGTGACCACCCAAATGAAGACTTCATTTCCCTCCCTTTAATATTACATGTGGCTTTAGAGCTAAGTGCCAATCAGTATAGTATGTGAGTATATGTAAGAAGCATCATTTATGAACCCTCCCATTAATGGAAACAACCATATATTCCTCTTTCCTTGCTGTCTCTCCCCTATTTATAAAGCAATTATGATGAGAAAAATTGAAGCAACCATTTTGAACCATGAGATAGAATCCAATGTTGAGGAGAGGAGAGTTAAAAATCAGAAAGTGCCTGAATTCTTAGGCTCAGACTGATATGTGAGAAAGATCAAATCTCCACTTATTTAAGCTATAGTGTGTTATTTTGATATGAATTCTCTAAGTGAAACAGTAAACTAATTATTCAGAAGCAAATGATGACTGAGAATATGTTTGAAAGTCCACTAGAATGGGAACTATGACTACTCAGCATAAAAATTCACTGACTTTAAGGTTCAACATCATGAAAAGAATTTGGAAGTTTCAGAAAAGCATAAATCAGAAAATTAAAAGTAGTTTCATATTTGAAAATGAAGTTATTAACATACTTGTTTATGAAGTATAGCTAATAGTCAATGGTGATCCATTGGGTTCGTCTTCTGTCTATTGTTCAGTTTTTGGGGACCATGTAGTCAGGACAAAGGACCCATGATTATATAAACCAAGGGAACTCCAAAACCCATAAAAGGCACTTTATTATCTTCCTTACAGAAATGGAAGGAGAGGAATGTCACTTTTGACTTAGAATGTAACAAACTGATAAGGATAGGAGCAGGAATCTCACAAAAATGACACAAAGAGTCCCCAAACTGTCTTCTATAAACTTTTAAATAGACTTTACGATATTATAACTAGTATAAATTTTATATTTGCCTTATTTAGACCTTGGCGCACCTTTTAATATACCTTAATATAGTCCTTAATATGCCTTATATAGACTTTTATACCTTAATATAAATGATTCTCAAACATCATAAACAGGTGGATACAGGTAGACTAGACACTCATTCATTCACCTATTCATTCAGTTAACACTTGACTTTCTATATATCTAAAGTAATAGATAAGAATTCACTTCATATTACCTCTGAACTGGTGAATAGACTTATATGACCTTGCTGTAAAATTAGCTTATAATATTTGTTAAATGCTGTATTGCATTTCTTAAATAAATTGGGATTTCTAGTTTTCATGTACTTACTGTACATGCATTTTGGAGATAAGTTGAGGACTCTGCTTTTTTTCTGGGAGGAAAAGTGAGAATGCTGGTATTTGCTATGCTTTATTTACGTTATTGGAATACTGCTCATCTTTCCAAATACAGTTTTGGTCATATACTCAGTAGTCAGAGCTTTATTAGAGAATTTATATTCGTACTGTTCTATGCCAAACTCAGAATTTTGACAGTTACTAATGATACAGTAATAAAATAATAGATCCAATTTTCGGTACAGCAAGGGAGAAAATTGTTCTACTTCTTGGAAGTGTTAAAATAATTGGAAAAATACTTAGGATAATCACAATGGTTTATTCTGATAAGAAATTGGTTGCAGTAATTTTATTTTTTCTTTTGCATATTGATTATCTCTATTTCTATGAGGATTAATGAGATCAAATTCTCATTTAATGACTACATTTTGTCATTTAATAAAAATCTTCACAAGAGCCTATCACAGGATATCTTATAACAAATTATTTCAGGTGAATACCAAACACATTAGGCTATTTAGTTCACATAACATGAAGAAAACTGATACTATTAGCTTTGAGGAGGGTATGAATATAAGGAAATCTAAGGAGTTTAGATAAACTGATAAATGGCAAATTAGAATCTTATAAGATTGCTATTTTTTTTAAAGGAACTTGAAATTCATTCTGCCCTGATTTTACATGTGTTGAATTTTACTGAGGAGAAAAAGTATTTAATTTAGAAGAAATTACCTTCTCCAGATTGAGCAATGAGTAAGATTTGATAAGCTAGAACTAGATATGTTTTTACAATACACTGATATTATACTAACACAATCATTTTAAACTGTTTCTATTCTTAGAGTTAGGATTCTGATTTGAGTATTTATTCTAGTCTTATGTATGTAGTTTGAAAAATATTTATTTTTTGTTGTATGTCTATGTTATGTTCTATGTTAACTAAATATTTCTTAAGTCTTTGTTGCAAAGGTCACTGGAAATAGTATTTACCTTTAACTGTTTCTAATTTCCCACCCATAAAATAGAAATTTTATTTGGTTTTTATATCCGAAATTTTAATGTATGTTTACAGATGTGGAAGTTATATCACAGAAAAATTAAATAGCCTTTCTAAAAGTCATATAGCGGAAGTCCGATTCAAAGATCAGTATTAAGAATCCAGAAGTTTACTCTTTTAGTGATAGCCTCCTGTTCATGAAGTCAAGGATCTAACATATCTCCAAGGTGGGTTGCGATTTTCTGTTCATTTTAGATTATATATATGTATGTATCTGTACATACATATACATATACATTTATTTTCATGTATGTATGCATGTATGTATATATATATACAGTCATTATGGTTGAATTGTGATGAGACCCTGGAATTTTTTCAGCAGGGTTAAAACTGGCCTATTTAATTAATTTCTTATTTGAAAATGAATCCAAAATGAATTTAAAAAGTCAGACTTTCTGTATTAACACCCTTCATTTAATTTCTAAATTGTACCAGATTGGGTCAATAATCTATATTATATATTTCAAAAGTTGTTATCTTACAGGGTAAGGAAAGCAGTCATATCAGCATTTCAAGACTACAGTTATCCTTTCCATGTGGTAGATATCAGAAAAGTATGTGCTGCATAGAATGAGGCCTATTATAAGTTATAATATAATAATAATAATTAAAAAAAAGCATTTAGCAATCAGTTAGACCTAGGTTCCAATGCTGGCTTTACCATTAATTGCTGTGTGCACTTGAATAAGTTAAGTGAATTCTCTGATTCTGCAGATTTGAGAACCATATTCTTCTTCAAGCATTTTTCTTAAAGGGCCTATTCTACGATTTGACAGATTGTACATGACCTACATGCTTATTTCCTTCACCAGAACATAAAAGTAAGCATGAAGTTAGGAATTGAAAGACAATGAAGAATCAGTTTATCCATTTTTGCCAAATTATTTTGTTGCTTGTTGTGTATATTTTAACCTAATTGTTCAACTATTGTACAATTTTATTAACCCTATCTGTAGTATAAGAAAGCTTGGGATTCTTTTCCTGGCTGTGGTCTTCTACTACAATTACTTAACTGAGTCGGACTCAGTTTCTTTAGCTGTGAACTGTGAAGTGCCTTTCTTATAGTATTATCCTATGGATTAGCTAAGATCAAATATTATAACAATTATAAAAATAATTTTCAATTATATAGTGCAATATAAATGCATAGGCTATTTATGTTACTTTTCTTTATTACTTGTGTCCAGTCCTTATGACTTCAAAGAACTATGACAAGCTCCCACCAAAAATTTACTAAACATTAATATGCTTCCTATTTTTATATATCTAATTTGACAAAATCAAGGAAGCAGTCTAGGGGAAAACAGAATCAGGTCTAAGAAAAGCATTTGCATTTTTCCTGAAATAAATATGTAATTTAAGGATGCCAGATTATACAACCTGCAAATTTTAGAAAAGAGAAAGATAGTAGGTTAAAATGTAACTTCTTTGTGATTCTGTAATCATCCTTTCAAATATGAGAAATTGTGACATTCTATTTAGGATAGTGAGTAGTCTGTTAAAAATTATCCTTTCAAAATTTTCATCCTGTTTTCCATAATTCACGACAAAATTACATCTCCTATTTATTTGGGAACTGTTTGCTCCAAATGCCACCTCTTCCTTCTGATCTCTCATAATCAGGCCAAGATGCACTCGTGCTAGAATATCACAGCAGTAACCACAGCCAAGTGCTCCGGGTTTCTAAACCTGATTAGATTCTGCAATTTATATTTCATCATTGACATATGAGTCTTTAAATAGATCGAGGACTTTGTTTGAAATGAAATTACACATTTAACAACTGAAGAAGATCGTTCATTTCTTCAAGAAATTAATTCACTCCTAATGAAGAATGTAAGACTGAATCATTCATTAGTTTAACCTTTCCATCTCCAAGAAATCAACCCTTCATTTATAAGAATGCATGAAGAAAGTATTACTTTCCATATACCTACTAACTGATCAAAATAATAACTTCAGAATCTAACTAGGACTTTTTACTTTAAACACTTTCTTTTACAAATTTACTAAAATATGAATTAGACAAATTAATAAATAAAATGACACTGAGTTAGTACAACATGAGTCATTCTTTTGTAATTTCCCCTAAATTCCAATAAATTATGAAATGAAAACACTTTAAACACACACTAAGACAAAACAACTTTTGTAGAAGCTTATAAATAAACTAAAATCCTATGTAAGTAACATAGGATATAAAGTTTTTTACAGAGAAAATCTGCCAGATGAACCCTCTGACAGAAAGGATTAATTCTCCTTTATTCTTGCAGATTTTAGAACTCAAGAACTATACCAACTTAAAAACTTAGTATCTTTCAGTGTGTGTGTGTGTGTGTGTGTGTTTGTGTGTTTGTGTGTGTTTAGATATAATTCTTGCTTGTTTGCCCTACTTTTATCACTCTCATTTTACAAGGATTTGTTAAAAATATATGCAACTATACAAACAAACACGTGAAAAAGACAGGTTGTAGAAGGCCCTAAAAGTGGGATATTACTGTGTCATCTTTATGATATGGACAGGAAGAGAAATGATGGCTCTTTATAAGAATGGTAGGTGTTTGTCTTCATTATTTAGAGTTATATAATTCAAGTTCACTCTGTGTCTTGATGTTGAAATATTTGAACTGAACTGTTTTGAATATCTGTCACACATTAAGTCAATGGTGCTGTTTGTAATAATGTCTTTAATCTTTAAATTCTGAATTTAAGATAACAAAATTATTTTTTGAATTTTATATATTATTTCAATAATATATAATAGCAAGAGACATTGAAATTAAACTAAGAGTAGGGTGCTTTAATTGATTTATATCTGCTATCATATTTAATATTCACAACAAATATAGGAGAAATAACACGATTGCTCCTATTTCTAAAATAGTGACACTAGTCTGTAGAGAGGATTCATACACAGCTCAATATTGCTACCTTGCAATGGTGCTCAAAGTGGAGACCAAATTCAAACCTAGACTCTCCAGTGCTCTTGCCCACAGTGCTCTGCTGCTCAAATGTTCTCTAGTACACAAGCATCTACCTTTTGTTAGCCACATTTATCAACATCTTCGTAACATTTTCTAAGAGTTTGTACTTCTATTCTATATTATTACAGAGCCTCTTGTCTTTTACTCCACCTATAAATTCAGTACTTTCAAGTTGGTACAGCTTTATTTAACATATATGTTTTATATTAAATTATTTCTTTAAAAGTGGAAAGCTGATTTCTCAGATCTTTTTCTCTTTCCCAAATTGTAATTGTCATCACTCTGTTCCTTTTATACTTAATCCATTACCTCTGTTGAGAATTTGTAATGTCAAAAGGGTGCATGTGGAGGGAGTTCCATTTTTCTCATGCTTGTCTATGCCTTCGAGATTTGCTTCCACTTATCCTACAACTGTATACTTTCTGTGGGTGTTACCATATCCCACTTGCAATTATTACATATTATCTACCTTGTTATTTTTTCAATTGGTAATTTTAGTAAGATTCCTTAAGAAGGACTAACAGTTTTTATGACTCAATCTCAAAGTCAGAGTTTCATAGCCACTTGAAGCTTATTAAAAACATAAGCAGCAATTACTCAGCTATCTTTTCTTCCTCACAGTAGAACAGTTTATGAAGGAGATATGTGCAATACTGCCTCATAGTTTCATGTAATAATTCTACATTTGCTCATGTTTTTTAACACACTTGGTGAAAGCTATTATTTAAAATGTAACATCTGAGATAGAGGTATCAGGAGAATGGTTAGTTACCTAAGAATAGGCCACAATAGACACAAATGTGTAATATGAAAACATTATACATACATACATACATATATATATATATCACATTAAAGTCCACAATGAGCTACATACAGCTTTTGGAGAACCCATGCTGTGAATGGTAGTTTTGTTTACTTTAACACATGAAATCTTTAGTACCCTTGGATGCCATCCATGAATGAGAAAGAGAATGATGTGAAGCATCATAGGAAGATAATAGTTCTAGGAAATGTGTATATAACATCTGATCATGTTCTATGGGTTCCACAGCTGATGGCAAGAGAATCTGGGGATATTCTGTACGGGTGTTCCCAGAAATGTGTGAAAACACTTTTCATGGGAAATATTTGGCAGCATGCTCATTTGCATATAGCTTTATGCTGTCTGTTTTGAAATCACTTTCTTTATGTGGGTGTCATACCTATTTGCCTATTATGCATGCTGGAATGAAGTGCTGCCCTGAGTATCCTTTCCTCTTGGAACCTCTGCTGTAAAATTCTTCCATGGGGCCTCCATATAAGATGCTTTCTGTGGATAACGCAGAGATATGCAAATATACACACTTCCAAACTATCCCCAGTGTTTTCATGTACCATATGGTTGTGTTCTTTGAATTCTCTTGGATCTGTCCTCTAAATTTTCAGCATACTACATTTTCACAATTTAGAGACGTAAGCATTCTTCTCACAAGAAATAGTTCTCCATATTTAGGAAAAAGGTTTAGAACTTTCTTGATTTTACCCAGCAATTTCTAGGAATAATAGAGTTTTCTGCTTTTTAATGTACCACTTAAATGGAAAACCAGCATGGGGTTATTCATCTGTTCTCATTTTGTTTTCTTGACTAGAAATAGGAAGTAAAATAACATTTCATGCAAAGATTATTCTTGTTTTCTGAAGTTGCTTGTCATGAAGAATTTTGAGGAAAACAAATATAAAGCTTCATCTGTATTTTGTTTATACTTTCATTTAGACTTCTTATTTTGCTTAATCTGAGATAAACTTATAATCATTAATATAAAGACTACCAGTAAAAATTTGGACTTTTAAAGAAATGAGAATGCCCATTACTGAGAAAATACAGTTACAAAATATAATTTCAAAAGAATTTTGGAATGCTAAAAAACCTGATTCCCCAATAGTTTATAGGAAGAAAAAGGGTGAATATTTTCTCAGTGCAAGAAAAGATGCAACACTCTCTGGATTGTATGTTAGTGAATACTACAAGTAAGATTTTACTTTTTATTCTGCTTTTACCTAGATTATGCTGCCTCCAGGTAAAGAGGAAAGACTTGGTCAAAATATACAATGATAATTCAGATTTAACCTTGGCAAGGTAAACTAAAAGGAATTAGACCCAGATATTTTCATGTCTTAAGGGCACCAATACTACTAAAATAAAGTGTAAAATATTTGTCCATTTTATATTAATATATATAGTATTTGAACTGTGATGTCATACATTAAAAGTGAAAACAACTTGAAGTTGAATAGATGGTGGCAGGGTTTCACTTCAGACAACCAGAGACATTAGAAATCTGAATACTTGTACACAATTAGAATATCCTAATATATTTTAGAATTCTGATTACTTTTGGAGCACAAGTGAAATATCATTGAGTAACAACATTGAGTGAATTAATGCCTCTTTGACATTTAAGAAACAAACAGTATTAGACTGATCATTAGAGAAAATTTTCAGAACCACAGAAAATATTGAAGAGTGTGTAATATTTTGAGGAAAAGATCTTTTGCATAAAGTCAAAAAACATTTCAGTTGTGAAACACTAAAATGGAAATATTTAACAAGTTCTTTTTCCTTCAGGATAGAGACCAAACATGCTTCACTTTCTTGTCTTATTTGACCACTTTTCCATTCCAAAGAATCACTCCACACAGCACTTTTCAGAAATATAAAGACGCTAAACATAGACTAAAGATATAATCTTTTACTTTCTGTGACTCGACCATTCAATTCTCTTTTCTTATGCATAAATTGTGGAAGTGTTCCACGAAGTGCCAACCACTTTCCCTTGACAAATTACTAATAGTTTGGATTTACTTTTCATATGTCAGGTTTACTTCGCATCTACACAACTCGCATTTTCTTAATTGATGGTGTGGGCTTGCAGGCCTCAGGAAATAGTTTGGTGATCTTCTCTAAGGCTCACACTAAACTCATCCTGAACCAACTTAATTCAGTTCTTTTACTCTGTTTTTTTTTTTTTTTTTTTTTTAAACATGTGATTGGAAGACCTGAAAGAATGAGAAAATGGATTTTTTTTTCTCCTATGCGCTGAGTCCTGAACCTGAATCAGTGGGTTTTATATGCTTGTACCTTAGCCACTGAGGTACAGGGGTGCAGCTGGGAATATTTTTATAGCAACATGAATCTAATAGGCTAAGATACAGCCTAGAACATTTTCTGACTGGCTAAAAGTTTTATCTATTTAACCTAATTTGACATTAAGTCTGAAGAATATCCTTTCATTTTCAATAATATGACTTTCTTAAGATGAAGCTGTATATACTGACATTGGCAAATACTTATTTCCTTAATTGCTATTATGTTTTTAATGTAATTGCAACCTCACTTCTTTCTAAGCAAGATAGATCAGGAGGATAAAAGCTTCTAAAACATTTGAGTGTATTACAAAAGAAAAAGGAAGAGGAGAAATAAGCTAGATGGTATGTTAAATGGAGTAAAAATGTTTTAATCACAGACACATATAGGACTCTTTCCAGGCTTATCATTATTTAGTGAGAATGAAGACAAAATCAATTAAACCATTCTTTTGACCCCAGCAATTGTCACTCTCTCATCTGAAGCTAATGAAACAGAGACAGAGATACTGACTCATTAGCACTAATACAGAATGTTTTACTTGATAAAGCCCGTCTAGTAATAAGAGCAATATTATGAAGTAACTAATCTTATTATAAAATGTTTAAAATGTAGCAAAACTAATATCAGAAATGTAAGGGTCAGTCATGACTACAATTAGGAATATCTTGGATCTGTTATCTCTGACAGTTGATTTTGTGACCACTGCAATATACTGCATTGCCAATGCATTTGACCAGAGAATAAATAATTATAAAGAGACAGTTTAATTTAAGAATATCAAATCCAAGTGAATGTGCCTTAAGAAAATAGAAATACTGAGCTAGAAATGTAAGAAGGTAGAATTTCTGTCTTTTACTTTTCTACAAACAGATGTAATGTTTTGGGTCTCTGTTAATAGAAGTCAATCAGGAAGGACAGGGGAAACTAGAGAATAGCAAACATCAGTTAACACCTTTTATAAGTATCTAAATTTTTTCTTATTGTAATGTGCTTGGGAGTTAAAAAAAAAAAGAGGTGTATGTCCATGTAGAGTATATGTAAACATTTGATCCTAAATGTTTCTCTTGTTCTAGTGGTGATGGTAATAATATATGAATAGTTATTTAGTGAGATTTTTTTTTACTCTAGAGACTACAGATTGCCAATTATGGTTTATTTTATTAATAACTTCAATAACCTAGAATTCTATAGCTTTTATAGTTGTCCACATTTCATTTATTCCAATGATAATGTCTATCAAATCTTTGGAAGCTAATCTACTTAAGGTCTGCCATGTTGCAGTTGTGTGAACTTAATTATCATTCAGTGTATTTCAGATACAAAGTATCATCTGCAAAGAAGACATAAAATATAACTTTAAATTTGATTCAAAGTTCCAATTCAACTTGCTATAATTTTCCCCATAATTTAATTCAAACTTAACTTTTTTCTAGTCTTTATCTCTCTTCATTTCATTTTGCACATTTTCTATAAATATGAATTTACATTAGTTAATCTTTTCTTGTGCAATGCCTGATTATCTCTTAATTTCATATGGTACATCTTTTATTCTTGGCCTTGTTGTTTTAATTTCTCTAAGTTTAATTTTACTCTTTTTTAAATATGTAATCTCACTATATGATATTTAGTTTTTCTTCTAATTTCATGTACACATGGAATAGCTATCATAACTGTTGAATGTCCTTGTTTACTATTTCTATGATGTCTTTTCTGGGTTGCTTTTTCCCACTAGTGAACCCAAATGAAGGAAAACGCAAGTTATCTTGATCATCATCAAGTACCAGGTATCATTTTGGAAATTCTGGTACTCAACAGTAAATGGGTTATAAATACAACTTTGAAGAAAACTGTCTATGTATTGGCCAACACAAGTACTCAACTTCAGATTTATACCTTTCACTCTATTAAGATAAATGATATACCATATATTTACTATTAATTGCTCTAATTTTCTTTGTAGTTTTCCATTCTGATAATTAGCTAAGGATTAGGAAGTAGGGGTAGGAGCAGCATCTATATTTCATTAATTTGAAAAAAAATTTAAAGACTCATTTGGTACATGATCAGGTGTTAATGGATAAATATTTTCATAGATTTCATTTCATAGATTTCACAATCTATGACCCTGTTTTCTTCTATGTCATTCTAAAATATTCATTGGATATATCAAGGAATATTGCTCAGGAGACCTAACAATAATGGAGCAAATATGACTTCCGTTGATCCTTATGACATGATTTTGATCACTAAACTTCTTTCCTATAAAGTGATAGATATGGAATGCTCTCAGAGTTGAGAAAATATATGTGGCTGTTTTACCATCTTCTGTTTGCAATTGATCTTACTCTTCTGTTTTCTTGGTTTAGGAAATGCTAGACTGATTTTCTGAATAATGTGTTATTACCTAGGGCTTTGTTGGATAGCTCCTGTCATACTTTCTATCAAGCATGATTTTAAATTACAGACTACACCACGTCTTATGTACCATCACCTTATATTAATTAGTTCACTGGCTTTCAACTCAGTTACCTTCATTGACTTGCCTCAAGAGAAAATGATAAACTCTGGGTTCTCTCTTTGTCATTTAGAAACTAAAGATTACTTAGGTAAACTAAACTTGAATCTTTTCTCAGTCAAACCATCTTGTGCCGGCAAGAGTATTCTGAAAAAGTTCAGCTCCAAGTTATAACAGGAATAACATATTTCAAGCAGGTTTTAGATTAGCTGTGTCTTCTGTGTTTAACTTTATCTATCACCTGTTTATACTCTAGGACTCTAGTTTGGAGATAAGAGAATCATGTACTTCATTCTTTCATTTCCTATCACTTTTCTTCTTCACAAAATCACTTAGTAGAATATGAAATTTTATTTTTCTTCCATTTAGACTTGAAAGGATAAGCTTTAGATTTCATGCTTTCTCTAGGTCATATCATTCACTACCCCAATATCAATCCAGAATTCAGGCAATTAGAATAAATGTTCCAAGTGAGTTTCTTATTATGATGCAGATGGAAGTTTATTGGAAGCTTTTATGAGAACTCTAAATTCACTCTGATTCTTGTGGAACACTAGCACAGCCAACTGTGCAGTATCAAGCACTTTTAAAACATGCAAAACAAATGAGCCAACCTTCTTGGGCAGATGACATTTATAAATGTATATGATCCCTTGAAGCTCTTTGATTTAGCTTAGTTGATCATGACAATATAACTAAACATTTGGAGGCAATATCATTAAGGAAACCATTTGAAACTCTTAAAATGTGGTAGATGTAGCTGATATTTGGTGTTTCACACACCCATGAGAGTAAGAATGTGATCATTTCACTATAGCAAACTAATAAATCTCCCATTCAGTCCCACCCTGCCTCCTTTTAGGTTCTCGGATAGTATTGAAATTCTCAGGGTTATGCCGCATAGGACAACTATGACTAGCATTTACCATTTTTCTCCACTCCACTTCTTTTATTTTCACCAACCATAAAATGGCAGCTATACCACTAATGCCCACTGAGTGTCACAACACTAATGTCCACAACATGTAACTTTGTTGACATTAACTTCCTCTGATATTTTCCCCAAGTCAGTCCAATCTTGCTCCTCACAATCTCCTGGCTTCTGGTGTATGCAGCATCTCTTGATATACATAGAGCAGATGACTTGAAAATGGAGCATGCCTTGAGCTATTGATGTCCCATAGAGTTCAAAGACAAACAGCTGTTTGGTTTTTATTCTCCAACTGTTTTATTGCAGCATGCACTAATCCCAGTAATCAGGCATGAATCCATAGGATTGATCCAGAAGCCAAACTCAGTGAGAGACTCTAGGCTGTGTTGAGAATCATTACTCCCCTCTAACTCTGGTGAATTGCTTCTAAGTCAAACACAATTCTCAATGGTCTCCTCTTGGAATTAATTCTTCAGTGGAACTCTCTTAAATCCATCTTGCTTACCTTAACTCAATCCTTTAGATATACTCAGAGGAAGTGAAATATAGAGAAACATTTTAAGCAAAATGGAGACACTGGGGAAAGACTTCAGGTACAGGGTAACCAAACATTCTGTTCTAGAAACGTAATTCTGAACTTTTTATAAAGGTAATTAATCATGAAGCAATAGTAACTGGAAAAGACAATGTAACGTGTCAACAGTATAGCAAAGGTCTTTTGATTTCCAGAGGAATCTTACAAATGTCTCCACATCACCTATATATCGGGGTGTATGACCAAGAGATAAATCTGACAGATTGCACTATCTCAGCTCAGGGAAAGAATAAACTCTAGGGTTCTTTAGGGTATTTTTATTTGCTATGCACATAGCAATATTCAGAAATATATAACTTGCTCTCATCTGATGCAGCTGCATCTCCCATTTTCAAGTTAATCAGCATACCTTTTCTCAATTAGGTATGAGTGCATGATTCCATATAGTAATCATGGCTTTAGTCTTATTTATCATGGATCTGATATAGTCTTATAAATTCTTTGAATTAATTATATATAGGATTCACCTAAAAGTCAAATCCTGAGTGTGTCCCGGTGGCCTAGTGGTCTAGCACACCTGGGAGTCCCACATACATCCCAAAGTCCAAGGGTACAAGACTTGGGATGAGGGTAGGGGGCAGGCAACCAATTTGAGCAACAAAATTTTTAAATAGTGCTTTCTTCATTTCTTTCTCCCTGTCTGCCTACTTGCCTTCATTCCTACCTGTATCTTTCCTTTAAAAAAAAGTCAAATCCTCAAGTGTCTTTGAAATAGAGAAATGGACACAAATATGCTATTAACCTTTTCTTTCAGTAATAATAACATAATAATAATAATAATAATAATAAGTATCAGTTATTAAAACCTGCATCAATGGCCTTATGTGGTATTTCATATACTTATGTAACTCAGTCTTCCACTCCCTTGGAAAAGAACAGCATTCTCAGATGCAAGCAAGCAAGAACAGGAACCTAAGAAATTTTGTCAGATAGCTTTGGCAGCATAAAAAAAATACAAAAATGTAAAACAACAAAAATTTCATTTAGCTTATGATTCTATGGGTCAGCTGAGTGATTTTTCTTGTCTGGGGTCAGGTGGTGGCCTACGGACAACTGAGTGATTTCATGTAGCCCTGCTTACATGTTGGGTATTGAACAGCTTGTTAAGAAGCTACCTGTATCTCCACTGTATGGCTTTCCCCTTCAACTTAAGTTCATTCACATGGCAATCTTAGGTTATTAATCATAACAAGAAAGACAGTCTGAATGTAAATTCTTTAAAACTTTTCCTTGTATCATACTTGTCAATGTCCTGTTGGTCAAGCCATCCCAGATGTCAACATCAAATCCATGTAGTAGAGGATAACCCAAGGAAGTAAACTGTTGCAGTAGAACATTTCAGCTCATACTTTGGCAAATAATATGCCATAGGAAAAACTACTTGTGAGATTTTTGTTGTTGTATCTACAAGTGATGATGGAAGAATTTAGAGAAGTAATGAGATGCTAGACCCTTCAATATCACTTCAGTAGATGTGGCACAGCTCAGTAAGCATAGCCTCTTTGTGAAAGCATTGATCTCATGGTGATGTTCTGAAAACGCAATGCATATATACGTTACTCACTTCTTATTCCATGTCAGCTTTCTAGATTCTGATATTCATTATGAATATGGTTATATCAGAAGTCTGAAACATACTGCACTCATTTTATGGCAACAACACTTATCTAAGATTTCAGAATCACACACTAAATTAATATAGACAAATAAAATGCACCAACTTATTTTCCCACAATTGATTTGTTCTTCTTGACTTCATCTAATTTGTGTATGTTCTGCATTCCTTTACCGCTTTACTGATTTTTAAATGTGTATTCATTAAACAAAGCTTTTTATTCCTTTCCCTGATCAATATTGACTGATAGAATCAGTATATGAATTAAATTGAATATGTGACAATTTCTCAGGGTAAATATATGATTCAAACTGATGTTTCATACAATAGCATAAAGAGTCTGGAACTACTACATATGCAATATAACCACCAGTCTTTCTTTTATTGATGGAAAAGTCCTTATTTTTATATATCCAAATCTTTGAGAAACTATTTTTCTGATAGCATTCTCTTCCTTCCCCCACTTCTTAATCTATCATCATCATCATTATCATCATCATATCTCACTCTCATTGACTCTATATTTATATCTATATATCTTCATGCATGTTTCTAAAATATGGGTAGTCTTATTTAAAATGTAGTTCAATTTGTCAGGCTTTTACCAGCCATCATTAATCACATCAATGTGATAGCCTTCTTACTCCAACTTTTACAATTAAGAATCTGCATCCTTTTGTCAATCATTTATATTCTTTCTCACAATGAGGGTATACAATCCCAATGCAGACTCGTTCAGCATTTATAAATATATATGTATATATAGACATATAATATATGCCAAACACCATGCTTAGTGCTTCTACAATTCTAACTTAACCACAACTCATTATGATGCATCTTCATCTATAATCACCTTATCATTGAAGAAGCTTGTATTCAGAAATGTTGTCTTGTTCACAAAAGGACAGAATTTTCAGATGACATATTAAGAAATGCATATTGGAAAAATCAACCTATTGAACACTATTTACTACCAGTGCATTGCTTCCTGACTTCTTTGTATACTTTCATTAAGATTAATTGAAGTAGGTGACAGGTAAGTTAGGAAAAGCATTGAGCTAAAAGTAATGTTAATCTAGAGATGTAGCCTCATGGATGTAGGTGATTTTCTAATTTTTTTCCTTCTGCACTAGTCATATGATAGATAAATTCCAAAATAAAAACTTAATTCAAAGAGAAAAATCTCCTACATGGAAAGAAGCTATTTGAAACATTGCTAAGTTACCAGGCAAATTACTTTTTTTTTTTTTTTTGAATTATAGCCAAATTGTTGCAAAGAACTTACTTTTTTAGAGGGTGGAATATTTGGGGGAAAAGAAATGATGATTACCCCCTTAAGCTACCAGAGTGTTACTGACACTTGGATCTTTTTTCCAACTTAGTACTCTACCAGTGGCAATTTTGCCTGACAGAGGACATTTGACCATATCTAGAGATAGTCTTAGTGTCACAACTGAGAGAAATATACCATTGGCATCTAGTGAGTAGAAGTCAGGGATGCTGCTAAACATTCCCAATACACAGGACAATCCTCCACAACTAGGAATTTTCTGACCCCAAATGTCAGGAGTGCTGAGGTTGAGACCCTCTCATTTAAACAGTAGGAAAAAAAAAAAAAAGAATAAGAAGCTTAAGATTAATAAGTTTGAGGACAGACACACCCCACAGAGTGAACTAGCAAGACCTTGAGCTCACCTCCTCTTCACAGACACAAAAAGTTACATCTAAACACAAACTACAGCCTTCTGAAAGGAACTTAATTGTGGACCAGCAGCTCCACAAGGAAAAGTGATATAAAACATTGGAAAGGGCAGGAAAAGTCAAGGTATGGTAGTCCCAGACTTGCTGCGGGTTCAGGAATACCCCAATGATATGGAACCTCTTCCTAGGGACTGAAGAGATTACACCACATCTGTGCCCCTGAAACCGAAAACTGCACCCTAGAGTGAAACACAAACATCCTAGTGTGGAAAACAGAGGAGAGAACAATAAGACTTCTCTCAGGCCAGAATACAGGGGTTGCCAACAGATGATTACCTAATTCAGAAATTTTTCACTTGGTGGACCAAAAATTTCAACAGGAAGAATAAGAAGGAGGGATAGTCTACCAGTGAACAGAGATGCTTCTGGATGTCTTTTCAGACTCTATTTTGTCTTTGATGCTGGCACTGGTGGACGTTATACTGGAGTTAGTATCTGCACTGGAGGAAGCCCTTGGCTTGGAAGTCAAAACATCCACTCCTCTAACATCAGTAGTGCCGGCTGATAGCAATTTGTTCTCCTGATTATGGTACTTATGGATAGACACCAAGGCATCAAGCACCTGAGATAGCAGCAAGCAGTCAGAGCCTGCAATCTGAGCACAGACAGTGGAGTATTCTCCTTTAAAGCTCCTTTTGTGGAACTTCCAGTACAGCTGTGGCAGGTCTCTCAGGGAGGATCATAAGACAGTCTCCATAGTCTGAAAAATAGTGCTCTTCCCTGCTTGGGGCTACTGCTGACCTACCTGCTTGTTTTCAGCCTAAAGCTCCAAGACCTGGTAGCTAGAGCTCCTGCCCAAGGCATATACTTGGCAAGCTAAAATTCTAACAGAAGACTATTACATCAAGATAGGGAAGAAAGACTCTTAGCCTAATCCATAGGAATAAACACAGGAAGGAGGAGGA